>WSTJ01000960.1:0-16229 GCA_019623705.1 Ceratobasidium sp. 428
GGTCCAAGTGACGTATCCGCCACCTGGTCCACGCAGTGTTCGACGATTTACGTCAAACATCAGATATATTGCAGGAACGGCGTCGTCATCGTGTGTGTCGTCCATGATGGAATGTATATGCGAGTGTTGCGGCGCAAAAACTCGCTCACACGACATAGGGGCTAATTGCAAGTCTCGAAGAGGTAAACTCATAGCGCCTCCACTCTCACGCTGACTGGTGTCGGAGAAATCTCACTCACAATAGAGAGGATGCGTAGCGCAGCTGTGTCTTCGGTCACTCATGACTTCAGTCAACTCTTTCAGCACCAGAACGCCAATTGTACGCTATCAATCCCACACCTGTCTGTGACTGAGGGCATATAAACGCTTAGGGTGGGGCTTACTTTCTCCCAGCTTATAAAGAGATTCTTGTAGGCTCTTCGGTTGTTATGTTTTAGGCAGCTCGCATTATTCCTTTTTTCTCTGTTAAACGAACTCGCGCTTGACAAGGAGCGGGCAAGTCGTAGTAGCCGCATCATGCTCTAGCGGAGTGCTAAAGAGGCCGGAAAGCGACATGGATGCAGCGGTGAACCCTACGATTTATGTACAGAAGCAAGACTATAGATAACGCATACAAAGCAACTAGGAGCGCATAAAGGGGTGTGAAGAACTCGGCGCTTGTTTCTTCCAACACATTATATCTTCGCCCTCCAAGTCAAAAGTGAAATCAGCCATCGAGCTTTTGCGTCTGAATATATCATTTGTCCGAACGGATTCCAGGGTTAGCAATCACGCCGTGAATATTACAGAAATCGTCGGTTTTCAAAACTGGGCTTGTGAGCTAAACAGAACCGGTCGATCACCTAGTGCAACCCTATGTACGCGTTGGTGTTAGATACTCTACTCGCAATTATTTTAGGTTTTTGCTCCCGAAGATTGAGCAACGCTAGCTACGACATATTCAGAGGCACATACCAATGGATAACCAAGAAACGGTTCGAGTATGTCTCACGTGTTCTATACCGCTGACAACATAGTGCCGCCCATTTTCGAGAGCCTTTGATTGAAGGTAAGCTCCATCCTGGCTTTCTCTTTGTATACTGGAGGCATTAAATTCATTATACTCCGTACTACAGTTCAGTTCCACACAGAAACAACAGAGACACTCAGCTGAGTAGTGATTGTCGAGCAATTCTGAGCCCAGTTCTCGTTTCAATTCTCGTTTATAATTGGCTAACGACTGAACTATTCTCATTTTTGCTACAAATAAACATTCCCCTTGGTAGTGCATAATCAATTGCATCAGAGCTCTGGGGCCCCTCTACGGACGAAGCTCGTAGTGTTATGAACAACTATCGGGCGTGTCACTAGGTACGCTCAATGAAGTAGCCGAAACGTATATCTTTGTCGTAAAGGTGTTTGTAGGTGTATTAGAGCTAGTCGCGTATTTAATATCGATTCAGTCTTTATAGTAAATTGGTGTGATTGCGCTCGTGCTTCGTTTATTATACAACACGCACACATACGGGCTTGGTTGCCACCCTCTCTTTCTGGCATACTCCCAAAGCAGTTATAGCCACTGCGGCGAATCTCACGAATCTCGGGCGATACGCGTTTCTGATTGGTTGGAAACACGTGGCGTGCTGTATCATGACAAACAATGTAACACAGATGAGAAGTAGCCACTTGTTAGACACTGAGCCACTCCCTCTCCCCTCTCTTTCGATCTTCGATCCTGCCCGTATCTTAAGCCCTTCTACTTTGAGCTCCACGAGCGTACGAAACAATGGATGCATCACGGTCTGGCAACCGCTGGGCTATTGGCTTAGCGCCACGAGCTCTGAAGGAACTACAAAAATTCAAGCGAGATAAGAATTCATTGGATATCGTTTGGAAGAAAATAAAGTACGTCTATTGTGGATTCTAGTACTACTGCTCACTTATTCCGGATCCCCAGGGAGCTTTCTGCCGGACAATTTACTCCTGATAACCACACGGCGGTCATCGGTACCATGCCGAAGATCCCAGTCTATAGAGCCCGTATGAGCAATGACCTCCGGATTATCTACCACGTGGATGTCGTCTCAGATAAAGCTCAAGAGGTATGTCCTCTTGAGAGGCTTTTTAGCTTGGCTAACCTCAAATCCACCCTAGTTCGACCACCAAGGTAAATCATCTTCCAGTTCTAGGTTCCGAATTATATCACCAACGGTAACCGTCCAAAAAGTGATTAAAATCCTACGAATCGAGGCTCGCGCGCATGTCGATTACGGCTTCTGGACGCGGGTCTCTTCTCACCTGTATCGCAGGTACCAACCAGGCGAGTATCGAGAACGGTACGTTTTGCAAGCACCTCCAGGCTCAGCGACTGCTAACATCGTTTCAGCTGCATGTTTCGACTTCCCAAGACTTCTTCAGAGAATAACGAATACCTACCATCTAAATTTCCTCACGCAATGCATGTAAGCGACGCTTTTCCAACCGGCGACGAAATAGACAACGAGGAAGACGAGGTGTGTGAGAGCTCAATTCGTAATCCACACCGTTGCTCACGTGATATTTCCCCATGTTTAGGTGATAATTGCCTTAGGGTATGTTTGGATTCGAACTCCACAGCGAAACACTTAGTTCGTCTTGTACTTACAACGCGGGCTTAGGTCGGAAGGATATGTCCCTGTTACGAAATCCTTGTTTGATTGTAAGTGGCTAGTATTTATCAAATATTTCCAAAAAAAAAAGACCTCTCAATGTTTGACTTTAGCGCTTGCTGGAGGCAAGGACATTGGCGGCGAAACGGAAGAGCAAGAGGTCGAACCTAAATCACCCGTGAAGACCTTTCATCCTATGGGCAGGATAACCCTACCGCCCGACCCAGAGTGAGTAACTCGCTGGGAATGGAGTAAGCTGTGTGATTAACCATAGCGAATGTTTGCATCAAAACCTAGTCCTTACCAACACTCGATTGTAGACCACCGAGGGGCCTCGATTGTTGTTGGTCGCAGTGGAACAGGTACTTAAGCGTCCGAAACTTAAATCATTGACCTTAACTGACGAGATCGTTCAGGCAAAACGACAGCTCTAATCTACAAAATGCAATCGATAGACCAGTCCGCCGATGCTTCGTTCCGCCAGTTATTTGTGACACGTTCTAGAGTCCTAGCTAAACATGTCGAGTCGAGCTTTAGTCGACTTGTTGACTCTATTAATATGGAGTCTGAAGCCGCAGAAGAGTTGGGCGAAACATCAAAGGAGTTGGATCAGGCTTTAGTCGAATTCGACAACGAGATCGACCTTCGCAATGACCTGCCATCCTGTTTTTCGGACCTCGATGACACTCACTTTCCGCTATTTATTTCGTTCGAAAAGGTAGATATCTTCAGGTCGAATCTTTTCGGATGAGTTCCTGATATTTTGCTTCTTCAGTTGTGTTCACTCATAGAAGCGGATATGCGTCGGGAGCGGGATTTGCACTTGCCACGACTTGCTTGGTCGGCTAAGCCCTTGTGGGAGTATAACCATATTGATTATAGGTATAGCTCTTCACTGCCAATCGTTCGGACGAGTGCTTCTAATTAAACATCCTTGCTTTTGACAGGGAGTTCCGGGAGCAGTACTGGCAGCAATTCAAAATTTCCGATCGGGAAGTTGGACTTAGTCCATCCCTAGTATATTCAGAAATACTTGGCGTCATAAAGGGCTACTCTAAAGTTATAGGGTGCTCTGCTGGTTATTTGAACCGGGACCAGTACGTGTTGGGTACTGTCGCTCACAAAGTTTCAGCACACCTAGACGTCGACGTGAAAGATCGGATCTACTCCATGTTTGAAGATTATAAGAGACTCAAGGCTGCACGTTTCGAAGTTGATCAAGCAGACAGGTGAGGTGTGCTTGGAGCAGTGTACTTGGTAGAGTTCTGATTGTCTATAGATCCTACCACATTGGTGAATTCTTGACCGAAGAAGTGTCAGAACCCCAGTCAGAGCTTGGCAAACGTTTGTCCTCAATTGATTTCTTGTGAGTAAAAACCTACTCGCCTTAAACATGCTCATAGAGTCAATCAAACAGATATGTCGATGAAGTCCAAGATAATCTGATGTCCGACATTTATTGTATGCTCTATCTTAGTTGGGGTGAACCAGGCTGATCAGTTGATCTCAGTGCTACGCGAGCTTTGCAAGAGTGTCGACAACACGTATTGGGGCGGGGATACGGCCCAAACCATCCTGGCTGGAAGCGCATTTCGGATCAAAGACCTTGGGTCATACTTATACAACGAGGTAACGTGCGATAAAAATTCTGTCATATCAAAGCTAAACTATAGTTTAGGTGCATGATGATTTAAGAGACAGTTGGCGGCGTCTTCCATCCAATTTAGCCCCTTCAAAATTCGAACTTACGGTGAACTATCGGAGTCACGAGGGCATCGTTCAGTGTGCGGCATCAGTTGTTGACAGTCTTTATAACCTTTTCCCGGAGTCTCTGGATCAACTGGCACGAGAAACGGCCTATGATAAATCAACTGAATACCTGCCCGTAGTTCTCACTGACGTTGGCTCCGAGGTTTCCGCATTTGAAACCTTTTTGTTGAACTCGACGTGAGTGTATGCGTTTACTAGTCTATTGTTATTCACGTCACCCTCTCTAGCTCAAGTCTTGGAGCCCAACAAGCGATCCTAGTTAGATCTGAGGAGCTCGCAGAGCGCCTTGAATCTCGGATTTCAGGATTTTGTCCAATCCTGACAATCACCAAGAGCAAAGGTAAGCTTAACTTGAGGGAAGTATTATGCCGTCCTAATCCTGATACATTTATAGGGTTGGAGTTCGACGACATCCTTCTCTACAACTTTTTTACAGAGTCTGAATCCCCAGAAGCCTGGGACTTTGTACACGGTGGCTCGATGAAAACCCATCGAAACGCGCGGGATTCCATTCCACCACTCTCGCTGTGTATCGATCTAAAACTACTCTATGTGGCCATT
Organism: Ceratobasidium sp. 428; assembly: GCA_019623705.1. Lineage (NCBI taxonomy): Eukaryota > Fungi > Basidiomycota > Agaricomycetes > Cantharellales > Ceratobasidiaceae > Ceratobasidium > Ceratobasidium sp. 428. Next base: position 4,959 of record WSTJ01000960.1, read on the forward strand.
ACGCGAGCCCGGCAACGATGCTGGATTTGGGATCACGGCTATGTGATTGACGCAATGAATGTGAGTCGTAAAAATACTGGATTTGTCTGCGAGACTTACCGCAGCGCTGGTAGGCATTTTGGCAGGCTCAAGGATTGGTAACAACTATGTCGATATCCGAAATGATCACCTGGGGAAGTAAGTGAAGCCACCTTTCTTGGTATGCTTCAATATATAGGAATTGAACTTGACATTAGATGCATCCGACTCTGCTCAGTGGATTCAAAAGGGGCAAGAGTATTTCGCAAATGGAATGTACAAGCTAGCTGCTGGATGCTTTAGGCGAGCTGGAGATGAAGCGAACACTAGTCATAGGATTGCTATGGCGTACTACGATATGTCTCGAGCCAAGTTGGAAATGCTTCGAAATGACACAGAGGCAAGTATGATGAAGCTATATATTGCGGCTACAGAGCTAGGCAACTGTGCAACATTAGTCCAAGGCCAAAGCGCTCGTCACCTATGGTTTCATCAAGCTATATGTCTAGAACTAGCCCATAAAATTTTGGAGTCCGCCCGCGCATTCGTAAATGCTGGACTGCACGAGAGAGCGGTCCGCACATTACTGGATTCCAATAATGTCAAGCAAGGTGCTAAGATACTACGCGACCATGGTCATCACTTGGAGCTTCGAATTAAGGAGGAATTTTTGGATCGGTGCCGGCGACATTTTTTTGAAACTCGCGAATATGAGTAAGTCATTCCCGACAAAAATTTGTTACTATGGATTAAAAAATGGCTAACCATAACTCGCTCAGAGAACTACCTCCTTTATTTAACAACAACCTCGACGAAGTGTTTACCTTTGCGCGCAGAAACGCCTTTTGGGAGCAACTCGAGCAACTGCTCGAGCGCCACAAACGTTTTGACGAGCTTGCTCGAGTCCATCTGGACAAAAGAGCATTAATCAAAGGCTTGGACTGGTTCCTAAAGGCTTTTAACCATCACCACAAAACTGCCAGTCTCAATGAGGCAGCGAGCGTCACGATCGGCTACGCGGAATGGATCTTCACTTTGGAGAGCAAGAGATCTCGGCCGGTACTCGAACAATTCGAAGCTATGATGCAGAAGACTCTTGTACATGAAGCTGAACTGAATCCTGACCGCCGGAAAGCTGTAGGTATTGTTACTCAAGTTCGCGGCGCAAATAACTCAGGAAATCTTAATTTGTAGCTTATTCTATTTCGGAACGTAAAGAATGAACGTCTGACTCCAAATATGCTTAAGGACTGGAATCCGAAGCATCCCGAAGAAAGGTTGATGAGGGCATTAATCTTGCATAATCTCCTCCATGACATGAGCTGGCTCAATAGTCGGCCTGCGTTGAACACGGTCCTGCCTCGTCTCAACGCCTGGGCTAGCTACAACACAATCCTTTCGAAAATAATCGAGGCCCCCGAACCAAGCAAGCAAGCTGCCGCTCGTCGACTGTTTGGCTTCAAACCTTCGGGCTCTGAGATTTATACCAGCTCCAATTACGTTGTGGCTGAGGGGTCCTTAATTGCTCAATGCGCGCCTAGGTACTCCTTTACAAAGCAGCTTAACACACATCGGGAGCTTCTAGTGCCGGCGCTATGGATAGACAAAATAGTCAAGGATGAGTCTCGCAGATACTTGAACGATAAGCTCCGCAAAATCTATTCTGGACTCAATCTCACCGGTTGGACGACTCTCTATGAATTTAAGCCCAGTGTGCGCCCGATCGATTCACCAAGGCCTGTTTCACGCGCAGCGACGTCGGACCGTGGGTTCAGAGACCGTCTTGGTATGACAGCAGTTGCTCTTGAAGCTTTTGCTCCGGTCTGCCGAGTCCCGTTCGAGACGGTGTCCTCCCACGTAAATCCTAGTCTACTCCAGCTCTGGGTTCGCCGCCTTTTCGATGTCATTTATCCGATCACGGGTATATTTGAGGAGTTTACTCCGACACGTACCCGCCGTGGCCAGCCAAGCTATCTAGGAGCTCGCGCATGTATCCGACAGTTTTTGATTGAAACTTCATCGGAGGACTTGTTGTCTTTCGTTGTCGCCAATAGTCTAGCTAGACAACTAGAACTACGTGCACCTAACATTGAGTCGGCTCTTCACCCCACGTCAGACGCCACTATCGTGAGCCCATCGTCAGAGAAGCTCATGATAGATGCGCTCTACAACTGGGAGATAGTCGACGGCTTGACCACAGTAAACGAAGGAATGAGGTTCGTGAAGATCCAAATCATATCTAGGCCACTCACCGGTTTTCTCTTCGTTCAGGAACTTCTTGAAGTCTTTCGAAGGGCCACTGGACGCTGTAGTCCTGGTGCATCTTGTCGAAGCAATCACCTGCGAGCTGATATTTCACACACGTGCGGCGCACTCAGTCTTCCAGGACGGTTTCTCTGACATCATTCTGCCATATTCCTGGGCGAGGTCATTAGCAAAGCGCTACGCAGAGTCTCAAATTGTGCGGGACGCAAGTTCGCTAAAAGTACTTTTGGAGGTTATCACGATGGTTTCAGTCGGATTGAAAGGTGGCGCTAACTGTGAGCCCTATAGCTGAATCTGTAACGTGTGGCAAGTATTTACTTAAACCTATAGATCGCTGGTGGATTGGACAAGAACCGTTGTCCAGGAAGTCGGATATAGCGCATATACTCCACCTTCGACTGTATGTTCACGTTTATTTCTTAGCATCAAAGATCTCAGCTATAATTGACATAAAACCCGACAGTTGCTGGTGCATTTCGTTTCGTAAGTGGTGGACAACGAGTAACAGTTTTCTGCTGACAGAAAGCTACTCGTAGTACTCGCTAATTCTCCGCCTGCGTCAAGAAAATTATCTGATTCTCTTGTTGGTACATTGTCTCAAGTTCTAAACGGAAACCCATACGGTCGAATGGGGGGACAGCTCTATCGGAGGTAAAATCCCCATTACTGCGTTAGACATGAACAGTCACGCTGACTGCTGGGAAGTCTTGAATTCGTCGTAGATCGAGACTCTAGCCTCCAGGTCCTCTGCGAAACGTTCACTCACGAAACCCTAGTCGCGTTAGTACATCGGAATCATACGTCAACCACTTGGCGTAATTTTCCGGATATCCTGGTGGTACCTTTTGAAGAATCTGCCACGCTGGCGAATCAATTACAGAGGAGTTTACGCGGCATAAAGGATAATCCCCCCACCAATGCTGAAGCGTAGTTCGATGAGTTGAATGCTAGCTACCGGCTTCGCTTATTGATCGCTAGCTCTTGAATTATCCTAGGCGCATATAGCGACGTTTGAAATATAATTGAAATATGACAATTGGTTTAGTCGCATGCGGCCCCTTCGTTTCGATCACAACCGAGTACCAATGCAACTGGTGAGGCTGTAGACTTCAATGTGAGAAAAGATCCACCAGACACCAGAGCCGGTAGAGATGGGTGGGTGATATTGAGTGGATGAGCTCCTGCGGCGTGTCGGCGCGCCAACCGGATTGGTTTTCTCCCTCGCACTTCGGGGGTTGAGCCACATTCGCCGGCACCGATGCCCAGCTCAGTCCAATTAAAAAGGCAAAAAAAAAGTACGGTTATCCTAGTGGGGGCAGTTAAGTACACCAAATAAGAACTAGGTGTTGAAGGAGGTGTATTCGCTATTCGTGATCAATCATACGCCTAGTTTTTCGTAAGGGTTATATCTCACTAGGTATCCTCACGCTAATGAAATTATAAAAGCGAGTTTATTGGAGACTATAGTTGGTTCTGGACTGCGATCCTAGTGCCTAAGGCTGGACACGAGGTACGAAGCGTCAAGGGTAGTTAGTTATCGAGGGTGTTTTTAGACATACTGAATAGCTACCAATTATGCAGTGGATGGACATGACATGTGGTGAAGAAAACTAATTACATGGATTATTTGGCTGGCATTAGATATGGATGTTGAAGATGGAACATAATAGTGGCATAAACGAAACGATTCAGTCAAAATTTATCAATGCTTCGATAAGTGAGCCTATGCTTCGCTGGCTTCGATCAGGAAGGCTACCAACTATGATTTCTTCGACATGCTCTGATAATCGTTGCCTAAAAACTTTGGGAAGTTCTTGCGGCCGGGTTTCATCCTCGTCATCTTCATCGTCACTATTAGCTTCATCTGGGTCGAAAGATAAGAAGCTAAAAGCCAAGAAAATGAGGCTATGCAAGCCTCTTGCTGCAACAATGCGCTCCAGTGACCGCATGGCTGTTAAATCGCAATCTCCAGATACTAGGCACAGGCAATGAAGTTGTGGGAGCAGTTGACTCGAATCATCCGAGGGAACTAGCAGCTCTTCGAGAACGCTTATAATATCAACGTGGGCATTATATATAATGAGCGCGCGTAGGTATGGGGTGGATGAAACAAACGATTTAAACCGGCCGTCATACGCTAGAAGGGGATCTAGGATAGTTAGCCGAGCGACATTCGAGCGTGCCAGTAGAGGTTGAATGTGATCAGTGATATAAACGGAATCAACAGAATGTAAATGTAGCCTGACATCTAATGGGTACACGCCGGGGGACAGGAGCGAGAGTAGCTGGGTCACTCCGTAGTTGTGTTCAAAAAATCCAAATTCGAATAGCCTCAAGCATGGCAAGGAAATCACCGGATAATCCAGCTGGAAAACTCCACGTATGTTCACAGCTTCAAGCCGTAGGGTGTGGAGCGTAGAGCAGCTAGACAAGAGTGTGACAAGTTCGTTCAATGGCAGCGTATTATCACCCCTTAGATCGTTCAGATCTAGTTCCACGAGCCCTGAAAGTGAGCCATCGAGCCAAGATACTGCGTTGTCTTCGCGAGATACTCGAATATCTGAAAGGGCTAAACGGTTTAAAGTCCCTGAGACACCATGATTAGAGTACGTCTTGAGCAGCTCGTGAACTAAATGAGAGGTGTATGCCCCTGTGACATCGAGTGAATTTAGGAGCGCTATACGAGGCTGCAAGACAGCAACAAGCTCTAAAACCACATCCAGCGGTATTCTAGATTTACCCACAAGATGTAGATGCATTCTAGCGCCGCACGAATAATCTAGCCACAAGCGGGTACGATTGAAGGAGGGAAGCTTTGCGGCTGTCGAAAGTCGATCGAGGTTCACATCGATGTGTGACCAAAGCGACGGGGTATTGGTGGCAATTCGATGCCATCGCTTGCAAACAAGTTGAATGTCTGCTAGAGCATTGTGAGCGGTAGGAGAGCTGTGATAACATATTGGGGGGTCTGCAGCAATGATGAAGATAGCACCAAAAATCTCGGGAGGGAGCCGGTGAATCGTTACACGTAAGGTTGACAAATTAAGCAGTGTGTTAAGAATGGAGCGCGACTCTTGTAGATGTCTTTCAGCTAGATCAATTGAGCTAATATGAGATTGAACTTCGTCCAAAACAGCCTCGAGTGTGTTCTGGCTGTAGCGCGATTCAAGAGGTGGAAGAGCTCCGGCCTTGAGTGTGGTGCAAGCACTGAGAAAATCGGACACCGCCAATTCGAGACGTGATTTGACAGTTAGCCATCGGTTGAAAGCTTCCATGTTGTCGAATTGGCAGCGCGCCAGAGATGACGAGTTTGGTAGAGGGTCGGTGGAGGCGAACTCGGACCACTGATCAAAGCGGGCGGCTGAATTACGTAAACTAATTGTGCAGTCAGGTGGTGGCGCCGACGCGCCACCGATGTCTCTTATTGACCAACACCTGTCGTTCGTATTAACTTCAGTACAACGGAGGAATTGCATCATATCACAGTACGTACCTCGCATTGTGATACGCATAGATAAATATGAATAAGTTCATGCAATAAATAAACTAGGGGAGACTCGTTCATTGTGACCCGCCGCGTTCCGCTTGCATGACGTATTTTACAAAGCGGGAATACTCCACATCTGATGATTGTGACCGACCGCCACTTCGATCGGTTACTTTCTATGACGCCAGTACTCATTACAACGTCGCGTTGTTACGCCCTAGTGATGTTCATCAGAGATCATGGAGTATATCTACGGCGGCCATGATAAATAGCAGCATCTGCTCCGTAAACTAGCTTGGAGGAACCCCGCCGACAGTCATGAGTAATTCTCATCAGCTTTTACGAGGCAAAACAGTTCTTGTCATCGGTGGCTCTTCTGGTGCGTGTCCTACTAAGGAACAATCCTAAAGTCATCCAACACTATGTACAGGCGTTGGACGCTCAGTAGCGGCAGCTACACTGGCGCACGGTGCCTCTGTAGTGATTTCATCTTCTTCACAAGATCGAGTAGCTACAGCAGTCAAGACTCTTCGACAGAACATCCAGGGAAGAAGTGATGTTAGCGTCGTTGGATATGCTTTCAACATCAAGGACACCGCTGCGCTCACCAAGTTCTTGACTGAAAACGGGCCGTTTGATCACTTGGTGGGTGATATTATGCTACCTGTCTGAAAGTGATGTTCGCGAACCAAATTGTTTAGGTAATCACAGCCGGCGATCCCCCAGGAAACACAAACTTCCCTACCCAACCGATCGACGAAAACATCAAAGCCCAGTTTGAGTGAGCATGTTGTCGCAGTGCTCCTTCATCCTATAATCAACCAATAACGGAATAGCTCGAGATATTGGGCCGTGGTTACAGCTGGTGAGCTCCATATCAAAGCTATAGAAACACGAAGTTGATTTCCAAACTAGCTGAACATATACACAAACATAAACTTATTCATCCCGGAGGATCAATAACTTTAACGCTGGGAACCCGGCTGGGGGCTGATCAACGGAGTGATGGGAGCAGTCGAAAGCTCTGTTCGCGGACTGGCAGTGGATCTTAAACCTCTACGGTAAGATATGCGTGGTAGCTGTGATTTCAAATCGAATCCATGACTGAATGCACTCGTTTCAGGATAAATGCTATGTAAGTGTTATCTAACAACTGGACTACCTAGAATCACTTCCGCTCCCACAGTGAGCTCGGATTGGTTAACACAGAGCTATACGACAAAACTCCGCCCGAGTTACGGGACGCGATATTCAAAACCTGCGAAGACAAGTTTCTGGTCGAGCACGTCGGGACCGCTGACGAGGTTGCAGAAGCATATATCTTTGCAATGATGGCAAGTAGAAATACTGTTTCAGAACTACTTTTTTCTGACAGATCTGTAGTGCACGTACTTGACTGGACAGATTATCACTGTCGACGGAGGAGGAACCATTGTATAATACGTGACTAAATTCTGACAACGATTTCAGCCTGTAGATATCTTGCAATTCGGATGTCCGATGAGCTCCTGACTGTCGAATCTTTCCAATTTGTACTTCAGTTATTTATGAGAGCACCCAAGTGATATTTCAAACATGTAGTCGGAGTAATGGAGTCCTGAACACGGGAATCGACCAATACGGATTTACGGGCTCGTAACAGTGATGTGCAATAAGCTAATAGTAGAGACGAAGTTAGGTTCAGACTTTCATTTTATTGGCAGCGCTAAACTAATCTTCAACCCAGCACTTTCTTGGTAACCATAACGATTTACAGGCATGGTTCGCAAATGCCAGGGAGGATAACAGCACCTTATGCCCACCCCATATACTTGGTTTGCTTTTCACTCCTTCGGGGTAAACCCTACGCGATTAAAAACCCCATCTTATTTCGTGATTATTTACCTCACTATGGTATAGTACAGACTCCTTCATCCGCTGCGTTATATGTCTTCGAAGAGTCCAAAAGTGTGAAACCTGTTGGGAGTTGCCGCCGTTCATCTTCTACAGCAGATGTACAACTTGGTTTTGATCTGAAGTGTAAGTTCGAGGCAGTGTACGGTGCGCCACGAGCCAGAGTGAAATTCAGCGTAGTTTGTCCCCCGAGTTGAATTTTATTCTGTCCGTAACGCATCTAATTGGTGCTGAAGCTGTCGTTATGCAAGTCTGTTCCCTGGCTATCAGCCGCTTGCACCCGTAATACGTCCGCGGAGACTTTATCCTGGCATTTTCAAATGCAAATCCTTGGCCTGAATCCAGACCGTCCAGAGGCGCATCAGCTTCTTCTGTCAAGATTTGTTCGGAACTCGGCGTATCATTTGATCTCGCCCGACGCAGACGTATGTATTGGGCTGCGAACGTCGGGAGAAGACGAAAATCTACAGGTAACACGTGTATATGCCGTCTTCGACGTACCTAGGCATACTTACTTGGCGATATCGAACGCTCTCGAAGCAGAATAGGCCGAAACTGCGACTCGTGCTACCGAGTTCACAAGGCTTGCGTTGGGCATGATAATACGCAAGTGAGGAGAATAGGTAAGCATGCTCCTTGTATAAAAACCAGGCTCACTCAACCGTTTTCATCATTACCTTCACTTGTTCTTTGGTGCTCTTACAACCCATTGCTTCTAATTTCTACTACACTAATCCACTACTTCACCATGCACACATTCACCCGCATCGCTGCCTTCGCGTTTATCCTTTTCTCGCTGAGCTTTCTAGTCAGCGCCATCCCTACTGCCCCCCGTCACACCCTTGGCGCCATTTATCTCCCGACTGGCGGAGATGCCGTCTCGGCTATTTTTATCAAGCTTTGTGTCAATCTTGAGGCTAAAATCAAAGCACTATGTAAGCTGTTTATTGACTTACATGCTTATGTATCTTACCCTTTTCATCATATGTAGATGGGTGCGGGACCCTAGTCGAGTTGGAGGCTGCTTTGAACGTCCTGCTCACGCTATTCGGAGGTTGCGCCGATGAGCTGCTCAAAGTGGACGTCGACGTGGTTGTTAGCGCCGAAGCAAAGGCTAGCATCGTTGCCTGCGTTTGTTCGATTATTACTGTAAGCGACCGTTTATCCGTTAACCTGGCCGCGTCTTACTAAAACCCTTTCAGCTCCTTGTAAAAGTCTGCGCTGAGGTGTCTGTCAAGTTCGGGATCATCGCTGTGGTAGGTCTGTACGCCAAGCTTGACCTCTGCCTCAAGGTGCTGCTCGTCAATCTGAACATCTGTATCGGCGGTATCCTCGCTCTCATTGTCAAATCGTGCGTATCGTTTCTCTCGCCATCTCACGTACCTTTCCTGATACACCTTCTCTCTAGTCTTACGGGGGCCACCATTGGGCTACTCGCCAAAGTCCACCTTAAATTGTGCTTGTCCGTTCTTGGGCTCTAGGGGATTGTTCTCTAAGCGGTTTTTGTCACGCCCCCTCCGTTTATGATACTACACGTTGTACATAGTGACGACATAATCATGGTTTGCTACGGTAGACTCCGCCAATTCTTCTGAGGCTACCTCAAAGAGCTGTTTGGGAACCAAAAACCTTATATTGAGTCCCGGCAGGCGCATATATACGTATGAGTAATGTCTTTTAATCACACACTCCCCCCTCTCGAACCTCTGATACTACTACCTCGTGTTTTCTTGCGGAACATAAGAGAAAGGTTTGCACCTAGGGAGACGCTAGCTGGCACACCCTCGAATTGAGCTAATGAACTGGGCGTGTATTTATGAGTCTAAATCATCTAATGCAGTCTTAGGAGCCTGTTAGTTCAATACATGTTTACTGAATTCGCCCCGAAAATAGTACTTGTTTTTCAAACAAGAACTCCTCCCCCATCAACAGTAATGACCTGTCCAGTCAAATACTGGCACTAAACCATTCAAACATGTGAGCGTCATTCGGTCGACAAAGGCTGCTGAACTGACCTTCATAGCAAATATGTAGGCCTCAGCGACCTCTTCAGGCGTGCCCATATGCCCAACCAGCGACTTGTCACGCTGAGTCTCAATTAGATGATTGCGCAAATCGGCAGGGAATCCTTGAAGTAGCCCGGTGTCAACTGGTCCGGGTGCACTATCGTAGCCATTAGGTTAAAACTTAGAGAAAAAATAATCTACATACATGGTGTTTACGCTAAGGAATACCATCGTCAACACTATTCTGAGCGAATATATGCAAGGGGACTAAACATACCGAAGGGGCTTTAGATCAAGAGCCAAACTGCGCGTGGCTGTCTCGACGGCTCCTACAGCTCCAATGAAAAATCCCCATCCGGAAATGGGGCGCTGCTGGGCCGTTCCGATCGTGAATGTGAGGGAGCCTCCCGGACGAATGAGCTTGTGCTTGTGCACGTGATTGGCTAAAGAAATGGTTTGGTCAGCGTGGGCAAAATCTGAGAGATCGAAGGGGTAATAATATACCTGCATTCAACACGGCCCAATAGCGTGAACTGCAAGTGGTATAGTAGGTCAGAAATGGGAGGCATATGCGTGACTCTTGTTGACATACTCCATAGAATCTTGAAACTGCTCGCGGATGTCGATATCGGCTGGTGGGCCGTCCTTGGGCAAATCGGGGACCCCTCCAGCGGTAATTATCTAATAGTCGATCTCAGTGACTCTGATTAGATTTTTTGGACCCGACTGACCAAATGATCAAAGGGGGCATGTTTGGTCAAGAATCCCGTGAGAGCCGCAAAGTCCTTGATGTCGAATGACTCCCCGGACACAGTTACGCCCTCCGTGCCTGAGGTGTCTTTCTTCAGTAGCTCGACAGCCGCGTCGACTTTGGGCTGGCGCGAGGACGAGATGACGACCGACGCGCCGTTAGACAACGTTGCAGCTGCTACAGCGCGACCGATCCCTACCAATTCCATGAGCCCAAGAGAAGTATAGAAATAGGAGGGTAAAGGTTGGCATACCAGACGACCCGCCGATGACGAGGACCTTCTTGCCGTTCAAGAGAGTATTGGAAGTAGCCATAGTAGTGATGCGTTTGATTTCTGGAGTATTTTGCTATCCGTCGCAGCCCCACTTTATACAGACATCCAATGTGGATGTTAACTCGCGCGCGCATTGAGAACGCGTTGGGCTCCACTCAGAAGATGAGTAAGACGCTGAATGCTTAGTATATTTTTGAATGCGTCATCCTTTAGACCACGGAGTTTGTAAGAACGAAGGAGCGACATACCCGAGTCATTAATCATGATCTTCAAGCTTTGGGGTGAGGGTTAAAGACGCGATAGCTGCGGCCTGAAGTGGCGGTTACTGTGTAGTACGTTATGACAAATCAGCGTCTCACTCACGTGACACCGGTGCTATCAAGTCGGGAGACCTCCGGCCCGGTGGAGTCGTTATACGGCTCTCATGTGTCCCCGCAAACACCAGAGTCTGCACTAAAAACCAGCTCGGCGCTCCACCTCGACCTACGATCCAACATCGGCCGTTTTGCCTAGCCTCTCGGCCTCATGGCTAAAGTTTGATTTACAAGATAACTGTATACGTCCTCAAGTAAACACC
>WSTJ01000961.1:0-16222 GCA_019623705.1 Ceratobasidium sp. 428
AGGTCGGGTGTGTCTTGAGAGTGGGGCGGGAGGATTCGAGAGAATATCTTGACGAATTGGACACAAAGCTGATCGCGGAGCCGAGTCGGGGGTGTAGGATCGGATTCTACTGGAGCTGGGAGTGGAACCGGTTCATAGACGGCTAAAATACCACTCTTGGTCAAAACCTATAGCGAATCTAAGCATGAATTTTTGATATTGGAATCGGCTGCGATACTCACGATGAGATGGGGTTTAGGCCTCGTCATTCCAATCGGCGCAATCAAAACCTGCTCAATCTCAGTCTCTCCCTCAGTCACAGGCGCCGCATGAACCTGTCCCAAATCAACAAGCACATCCGGTAAACCCTCTAGCTGGTCCGTCGAAAACGCCAACCCAATCAAAGGTAACGTCCAGATCTAAACCCCCAGACCGTCACCACCCAAACCACCCACAAGCAAAATGCAAAACTCACCTCAAAGAACCCATTCTTTCTCAAAACAACCAACCACTGCGTCCCATGCTCTGCATCGATAATGTTCTCATACGTCGTCGGCGCAGCGGGACCTCCTCGAGACCGTTTCGAGCCTTTCCCGCTTCCAGCTCCAGCATTCGACGCTTTGCGTTTTGAGCTAGACGATTCTCCCACCGCGCGTCTGCTCCGGTGCGCTCCACTTTCGGCTCGAGTGGGGATCACGTCCCCTGGTTTGCGCGTGGTGAAAAGCTCGGTATGGTCGGTGAAGAACGAGGCCGAGGCGCAAATCGTACCCTGTCACACAGTAATTTAGCCTACGCCGCTAGAATGGAAGAGATAACATACGTTCTCCCCAAAATGGGAAATATCCTTTCGCCTAACTCGACCTTTAGCCGTATCCCCTACAAACAATCCGAAACTCTCGTCCTCGCGCAGCACAACGATAAACGGATCGGCGACGTAGGCCCCTTTGATTTTCGGTCGGGGCTTGTTCCCGTCCGCGTCGAGGTATAGCTGACGCTCGGCGCCGTCTATACATTGATAGATCAGTGAAGGTTTAGATAAGGAGGTTGACCCAAGCGTACCAGGCTCAAGTAGACGAATCGAGTTGGTCGTAATCTGCGCAATACACCCTTGTTGGAAAAACGGGCCGGCGGCCATAGTTAACCCAGGTGTGCGGGCCAATATTTGTACATCTCCAGCTGCGCCTCCAGCCGTTTTGGCAATCTACAGGACCCCACTTAAGTGAAACGCAACTCATGATCGAAGAATGAAACACTAACCCGAGATATACCAGGTGACGGAGCTAAATCTGTGCTCACGACTACAGTATCAAGTCCTTCCGGGCCGGACGACTTAGTGCGCAATGCAATTGACCAAACTCCACGTGCGCCGCCGATAGCTGGGACTTTACGCTTTGTGCGAGTCGGAAGATCTTTCTATTCGGGATGTCAGTACACTGGGTGGAGAAGATACAGAGGAATCCAAGCGTACTTGGAATAAGGTGAATCCACCGACATATTCTGCGCCGGTACAGACAGCTAGTTCTGGTGAATACCGATCCTATTCGGGAAAACATAAGCTTAAATCTTTAAAAGATAGTAAAGTCAACTATACCCCATTCTTCGCCAACGAAAACACCATCGAATTGATCCCGCCATACGCGGGCAATGTATCAATAACCGTAAAACCAGTGATCGGCTGCAACGCCGCCCCAGCTTTGACAGCCGTCGGCGCATTCGTATCACCGTACAAATCTATCCACAACGACCAAATCAGCCCATTTCCCAAACTATCTTCCAACAACAATAACTCACCATCTTCATCATCGTCCATCTCCTCATCACTCTCCTCCAGGTCCTCCTCAACCTTCGCCCCCGCAACACCTCTGACCACCCTAACCAACACACTCTCCGCATCCACACTCCCAACAAACCCAAACCCGTACCTCTCCCCAAACACACACACCGCACCCCTCTCAGCCCTCGCAACCCGTCCACCAAGCTCAGGCCCAATACTCAACGCGTGCACCGCCCTCCCCTCTCGTTCAACCTGCACACTCCTCACAGCTCCATTCGGCAAAAACATCGTAGCTTCCGTCGCCTCGCCCGACATCCAAGCCACAAATGCCCCGTCCAAATCCACACCCTCTGGACCGGTTCCCATAGCATTCGTATCAGGTGCAGCGATGGAGGTCAAGGACGATACGCGCGCGGACCATCCGTCGGCCGCTCGACCGACGACTCCGCCCGATTGATCGACATGGAGGATGGCGTTGGGCGTTGTGACGAGGACACCACCAAGTGTGGATGGGCATGGTGTGAGGGTTTGGGCGTCGTGGGGGAGGGAGGTTGTATGGGAGATGATTGGATATGTGCGGGTCAGGATGTCTAGGGTTATGGTGAGGAGGGATGCGGTGTCGCGAACTTCGTGGAGTCGCCTGTATAAAATAGTTAGAAAGAAGCTAGAATAAAATTCATTTGGACGTACCCTGTGCTAGTAAGTTCCGATTGATACAGCACTGCGAGCGTGGGGTTATTGAACCCCGGGAGGAAGGCAATATCGATAACATGTTTGATTCGTGATTCAACGTCGGCAGGGAGGTCGAGTACAAAGCTAGGAGAGTATGGAACCTCCTTCGTGAAGCTATCGACGCTGTTAGACAATATGTTCGTATTCTTTCAAGATGTAACGCACCTCGCCCCGTTTTGTTCCTGCTCCAGCATGTCGAGCTCGGCCTGAGTCTGGTAGAACGGGAGAAGGGCGAGCCCGCCAAGAGGCAATAATAACGCGGCACAGCGGTAGAGTGGATCGACGCGGAGGAGAGAGCGAAAATGTACATTGTCGTTTGTGATCTGTTCAAGCGCTTGTGAGATATGAAAAGCGATCATAGCAAGATCAACTCGCGACTTGTGTAGCACGCTCGTAGGTATGTATAGAAACGGTAACAAGGTCATAAACCACGTCCGACCACTCCAGTAGAGCAATCTAGCGCCAAAGTCAAAAATGATTTTCTAAAATTCGAACGATGCGACTTACTTTCGCGTCTTTAAACGACACCAAGAGACGGTCCAGTCCATCCTCAGAGGTGGCCATCGTTTGTACTTGATCTAACCCAGTGACGATCCCATGAAGACGATGTTCACGCACGAGGTGTAACTTTGGCATGGTCTGTGGCGAGGTCCGTACGGCCGTCTGCAACAAGCCTACCGTCAATCAAATATATCTAAGCATAAGCCTGAAAAAACATACCCGCAGCTCGGTTACATTAATAAACCCGTCTCCATGAGCGTCCATTTCCATTTCGCCCGGTACAGGCTCGCTCGCGGAACCTTCATGGTTTCCTGGGGACGTAACCGACTCTTCACAAGCCTCGAACACCCGCAGATAGCTGTTCCGAGCAACTACGATGTTGCATAAAACACGTGGGCGAGTGTTATTTGAGGGAGAGTTTAGAGTCGAGTGAGTCAGCCTCATGCATTTGGCGAATTCGACTCCGCTTGGAGGCAATACCTCTTGTCGGAGCGCGAGCATATTTCAGTGAGCTTTCAGACTGGATCCAGACAGTTTGAATTCAATTTATTAAAGAATTCAGATAGACTACACGTGGAACATTGCAAGCTAACCTTGAGCGGATTCACAGTTCTCTAATCTAACAGGAAATGAGATAGACTGTTAGTTAAAAAAATCCCAACACGGCACATTGGTCGTCATACCTTATAGCCAGTCACACTCGGTTATCCTATAGACAACGATACCGCGAGACGAGCTTCAATGTATGGAAAAGGTATGGAGGAGTCGAGGAGCAACAAAAGCACGTGACAGGCGTTCTGTTTGGCCACTCCGCCATCAAGCTGCCCAAAGTCTAAATCCTACGTTGGTGGTTCGATTCATGATAAGGCCTATACGTGGTTTACAGATTCTAGCATATGCATAAGTAGCTAGGTCTTATATTGCCTCTCCGAATCACATCTCTCCTAGCTTCCTGATTTTGTAAGTTCGGCGAATGTATGCAAAATAAGTGGTGTATAAGGTCGCAAGCGACTCGACCCGCAACCGTAATAGACGAGAGACGAGAATCTGAGAGAAAAATACTTGGATTCTGGCTCAGACCTTATCTGCACAGCTGAAAACACGCGCAATCCACTCCTATCTAGCGACGTAGCCATTCATGAGTGTAAACCCCTTAAGATCCATCTGAGAGTATGGCGATTAATCCATCATATAACTGGCCTATATAGGCACCCACGAGCACTGAGATCACTTATACAAAAACAGATTGTACCAAAGCCTATAAAATTATTACTCGATTGATAAAATCACACATCGCGATGTCACATAATCCTCCCAAGTGACCGCGGCCCCTCCTGCCCCAGCGCCGTGCCACAAATGATCGAGTACGGGCACGAAATCAGCACCTCGTAAACACCATACGCTCTCGTTCCGCGATACGTCGAGCTTTTTACGGAGAAGTGCGCGATGAGGTTCTTGACGAGCCGCTACACCAGCCTGAGACATGAATGTAATTAAAATGCGGCTAGAACGGGGTGTATGCGCAAGTTCGAAGCAACTTACAATCAAACACGGCATACACAGATGAATCTCAAACGGATTCCCAGATTCGATCGTGCTCGCCAGTTGAACAATCTGTCGGACGGATGATTCTACTCGAGGATCACTCGAATCGACTCCGCACATGCCCTGTAATTCGCGCTTAATTTACTTTGATTTATACGGAATATCTTACGTACCATGTACAAATATATAAATGCAGCCTGCCTCCAGCTCTCTTGGATCGCAAATCGAGCAACCACGTTCGCGGACTGGTCTGTATCCATCACAGGTTTCCACTCCTTCAGCCTTTCCTCCATCTCGTGCCACTGTTCTTCATCCCGATCCGCTTGTTCGATCCATCTTGATACCCTCCACCCATTAATCCTCGCAAGTAGAACAATGATATCCCCGGGACATCCATAAGCCCATTCCAGAATCTTGATGCTAAGCCTATTGATCGGTGGACTGTGAAAGTCTGTTTCGTAATGCAAGAGAGGAGCCGTGCCGAACGCGGCTGCGGACACAGTATCCCAGAGTACAAACTTGCGCATTTCGTAGATTGGGCCATGCAAGGTATGAAATATCGAGATGGCCGAACTTTCAGCCCAAAGGTTTGGATATTTAGCTGCGAGTTGGAGAAAGAGCGGGGGGCATTGTTTCAGTAGAGGATAGCTAGCACGAGTATCAAGGATCATCGACGCATAGTATACTAGCTATCAGGATACGTAAGTACGTCACACCCAATGTGCCCAAACTTCACGTCGCTGTTCAAGACTCACGTCTAGCATACACGAAAGCCGGCCTTCCAGATCCGGGATGTCTAACGCCTGAGAAACAGACGTATTTGTGATTTGACGTTGGAACCTGTCGATCCAGCCAATATACTGAGTTTGATGCGTGCCCTCTAGCAAAGCCCGGGCAACATGCGCGCCAAGATACAGCGACCATCGCTTCGGTTCTAAAGATTCATTCGAGATCCTGTCGAGGCCACTTTCGATTGGATACGGGAGGGGCCCAAACATCACTCGCGACGCGAGTCGTCCTACTGAGTCAACAGACAGGAACGTTCATATATATATCTTGTAGGTAGAGTTCTTGACTTACATTGCGAGACCACAAGTGGTGATAGGTTTTTAGGATCGATGGCATCCACTACTATGCTTCGAGGGATGTTGTGCGCCAGTTGAATCGTTTGCCCCCATGAGATAACATTCTGAGGTATTTCTGGTTCCGCCTGCACCCTAACGGAAAACAATAATACAATCCGGTTGGGCCGATACATACGAGGAAACTCACATACACAAGAGTTAATTCGGAAGTCTGACCGGTATCCGTATCTAAAACCGGCATAGGAGACGTCGAGGAGCTAGATATTGGCGCCGGGGTGCTGCTCTGCTGATGAGAGGTCGGCGTTCGTTTTGGCATATTCAGATGGTCATATCCTAGGCAATTGAAATCCCCTTCGCGACACCGCTCACAGGTTGGTCGAGTCTCATCGCATTTTTTCTTCCTAATTGACGCAAAAATAAGAAAGAACCATCACTCTACTATGGCTGATACGAACCTCTGTTTGCAAGTCAAACAGCCGCGAGCCGACCGATTAGGAACGTGCGAGGTCATAACAGCACAGCACTCAAGTAGTTCGAGAAACAAGAAGTTCAAGGCGAGAGGATATATCGATCCTCAAGCCAAGACCGCAGCACCGAAGATGTGTCCCAAAACGTGGATCAGCAAGCAGGCTGTGCTCTTATCTATTTGTCTGGTTGCAAAGCACGGTCGTAGGATCAGATGTAACTAAGTGATGCGCAGCAGCGGGGAGCCCAAGTCACAGAGAGCATCAGAATAATAAAATGTGGTGCATTGTAACAATAAGCTGTTGCATGGACGTAGTTGCGGTCCAGGAGGCTGGTGGTCAGGTGATGATGACTAAGCTCCACTCCAAGTCCAAACAACCCACAATCAACCTCTTGAGTGTGGTGTCGTCCCTATCTTCTCAGTGGCTAATGGTATAGTATAAGCTAGGTATAGACTGCTAGACTTGATCTTGTGAGTTTATTCGACTAGTAGAGTGGTTTTTTGGTATGTGTGCTTTCTGCTCGATAAGTGGTACGCGCATATATAAACCTCACAGTAGTCCTCCGTCGATTTCGCATAAAGGGGGAAAGAGACACAAGATAAATTAAGTTATAGTAAGAAGAAAAGTCCATTAAATGGTACAGTAGTTAGAATGATGTTATACGGCCAAGTATCATGGCCAGGTATTCCAGTCTATTCATACTCAAGCTGACGTATCCAGTGGTAAAACAATGCATCGCGAATTCACATAATCATCCCAAGTTACGGGGTATCCATCAGCTCCCGCTCCATGCCACACATGATCAAGCACAGGTACGAAATCCGCGCCACGGAGACACCACACGTTTTCGTTGCGTGACACCTGCAGTTTACGTCCGAGTAAGGAGCGGTGTTGCTCTTGGCGGGCTGCAACTCCAGCCTACATCACGTTTGAGGATAATTCACGAGCCGGATAGAGTTTCGATAAGATTCAAGACTCACAATAAGGCAAGGCATCATGAGATGGATCTCGAGAGGATTTCCTGACTCGATTGTGCTCGCGAGCTGCACAATTTGTCTTACCGCCGACACCACTCGTGGGTCACCTGAGTTGGCGTCACACATGTTCTACACAAGTGAGACAATCAAATCTTATAAAACCATCCAAAAGGGCTTTCGGAAGTCTCACCATATACAGATAAATTAGTATAGCCTGCCTCAGGCTCTCTTGAACTGCCAATCTTCCAACCACAGCCGCCGATTCATCAATTCTATCGATTCGCGCAGTCCATTGTTTGGCTTTCTCCTCAACTTGCCTCCAATCTTCATCGTCATCGGTTCCCATTGATGGTTGCTCCATCCATCTGGACACACGCCACCCGTTTACCTTCGCAAACAACACCACGATTTCCGCCGGACAACCATACACCCATTCCAGTATCATACTCTCATGTTCACTATGTGCCGGTGCCGAACAGGGGGGAATAGTTGTGTCATAGTGCAAGAGAGGGATGGATCCAAAAGCGGTGGCCGCCATGGTGTCCCACAGCACAAATTTACGCATCTCGTGCATGGGGCCGCGGAGCGCGTGGGCGATAGAGATGGCGGAGGTTGAGGTCCATATATGCGGGATTTTTGTCGCAAGCTCGAGAAAAACAGGGACACAGAGCTGGATGAGGTGATATGCGGCGTTGCTAGTGGATGTCATGAGAACATAGTATACTAACTGTCGGTAATCGTAAGCAAACATTGAACCTCAATACGTAGAGCCCGGACTTACATCTTCTAAACAAGAAAGCTTATCACCCAACCTTAAAGTATCAGGATCCCAGGAGTCCGACTCAGACGCTGTGATATGTCGAGTAAACTTGTCTATGAGGTTGATATGACGATGTACTTGATGACCACCGAATAATGCCTGAGTAATGGTCGCGCCAAGGTACCAAGACCAACGCTTGATATTCGATATCCTGTTCGCTATATGATTTGTTAAATCGGGCTCGCTGATAACTCCAAATGGTCGGAACATGGCCCGAGATGAAAGTCTTATGTCTGAGATCCAAAGAGATGAGTAAACGGTAATAGTTAGTACGACACGGACGTACATTGCGAGACGATTAATTTAACCATGGTTTCGCGCGTGAGTTCTGTTTGGGTGTCTTGGAGAAGTTGATTTGACCAGCGAGGAAATCGGATAAAAAGTGTGTGGTCAACGGAGTCTCCCTGAGTTTTTTACATTCTGATTAGTACCCTACATATCATACGAATACGAAATTTTTACCTCGAATGGATTATGGTTAGACCTAGGGTGTACAGAGGATCCAGAAAGAGGTGAGGTCAAGGCATAAGACAGATTTGAAATCAACTCGTCGGTGTTGAGTTGTGATTTGTTCCTCTCCTCGGGGGCATACCCCAAACAACGAAAATCACCGTTACGACATCGCAAACATGTGGGCTTCGTCTCATCACATTTCTTTTTCCTAATGTACGATATGTCTTCGAAATTTGAAATATAAGGAAACAAGACTTAGAGCACTTACCGTTGTTTGCAAGTCAAACATCCACCCGTTGATCTGTTTGAAACTTGCAAGGTGGACATGATAGCCAAAGAACTTCACGAGTGATATCATACCTCCCGGAAAGCACAAATATATGATTCCTCGCCCGGAGCTCTCGCATGTCGGCGTACTTCACGCAGTTGCGGCGCAGCAAAGCAGCCAAGTCCCAGGCGTGAGTGATCGATTGAGTGGGGGGTGGGGCTGTGCAATGGATCACACTGGGTGAAGTTCTGGGCGGCCAAAATCCAATCAGTTGCGCGCAGTTATGACGGACAAGGATTCATGGGAGGAAGGCAGATCGCGGAGATCATGGGAACTTGAGGCTCTTCGTCGCAGTAGAGGCTGGCGCGCGAACCGCGCGGGTGCATCGAAGCGATCACGTTTGGGGAAATTTGATTTCATTCCTATGTTGGTCATGTTTGCGTTACATTCGTGCTCAGCCTGCGTTCAGGTTCTGAGAGCCTTTTCAACGATTTGAACAGCAACTTCGGCGGTCCCCCAGGACGACTGGTACCCTTGTCCGCCATGGCTGCTAGATTATTAGCTGACAGTCGCACCATTGGTTCAGGAACCACACGCACCCATAGTTATAAACCACCGGGGTACTCACTTCCCGCTCGCCTTCCAAATAGTTAACGTTTCCACGCTCGAGTCGAACGCCTCCTCTCCTCGCTGGCCGTAGACCACACCCAGATTCAATCATGATAGACTTTACGTCCTCCACAGTGGGCGTTCGACCGTTTTCTCTCGATTCCGGCGGAGCAATTAGAGGAGAAAGCGCAAGTCCGCGTCGAATAATTTCATCGATGGTCTCGAGGCGAGCGTGAGGATACCAGTCCTCGATTCCATAAGTGCCCCCTAACACAACCTACACAAATCTAAGAATAAACAAGCGGAAATTTGGAAGGACTCACATCTCCACTTCGTCTGGGAATAATATATGAGATGTGGTCGGGGGTCTTCTCCGAAATTCCGAATGTGACCCAGGGTGCGCGGATCAGGACAGTCTGACCTCTGACCGGGAAAACATTATGATCATCTACGCCTCCTAGTGACCGAGTTCCAATCCCCGTACATACAGCAACCAAATCTTCGGAGCCTAAAGTGTCAGATGATGGTTAAAGAATTAGGGATAACTTACCGGGTTTTGACGATGTGAACGATCCCTGCGCGACTTGAGATATATGCCCAACCCTGGCACGAGCGATCTTACCCCCGTTACTCAAGAATACTGACAATAAGTATGGCAGATAGGCGCTCGTATCAATTGTCACAGTCTCGAACTCGACTGTGACCCTATCCTCGGCTTCGTTATCGATCAACTTATGCTACAACAGCAATTGAGACCAGCGCCGATATGTGTCGAAATGAGACTCACATGAGGCATAAATACATATGACGAGTACACGTTACTTGACTGTTTGACGAAAATCTCTGTTTGATGGAGCCGCATAAAACAGCCGGACGCAGGATGCCCGGGTTCTGACATCTTCCACATGGTCTCGAAAGTGCAGACATCGTATGCTGGGAGTGAGTTAGTTTCACTCGTCAGGAAGCTCCCCGGACGTCGCTACCTTGCTGTACCTTGTCACCTTCTGCACGACTTACATGATGGGCACCCTAGACAACTTGGCTGAGTTCGGAGTCGATACGCAGTTGTGCAAGTAAAGGTAAAGTGCTTACTGCCCATGGACTAGTGTATTCAATCGTTTTCTTATCTCCAGGAAAATGTTCCGCAAGAATTGTGGTTATGTATCCTTGCTCTTGGAGTTTTAAAGCTGTGGAAAGCCCAACCACACCTACCACAAAACCAGTTCAGGTTACCCTAACCCGAAGACTCGATTATACATACCAGCACCAAGTACTACAATGCCGGTCATTGAATCCGAGATGATAGATTTGTCAAACTGGGGAAATCTTGTCGCAGATCGGCGGTCGGCGCCATTGGAAGGAGAAGCTTGTGGTCACGTGATAGAACCTTTTTTCTTCCGCCGCTTCTCGGCCGCTTTCCAAACTGCGCAGACGTAGGTAGGTTCACCCTCGCGAAAGCCGTGAGAGTATCCCGAGTGGATATTAGAGACCGAATAACAGCGAGGAGGCGGAGTTTTCTCCCATATCAGACGGTCGTTGTGGGGTTGACGCGGCAAGTCGTCACGTGATCGTGACAAGAGTCTTCGCATTTGGCGCCGCTCTTCTGGCATCAGGAACGGGGTGCGCTTCGCAACCCACGAAGGCGCAGGTTCTCTATCGGTCTCTCGCTACTAAAGAGCTTCGAAGATGAAAAGCAATATCAGAAAAAAGGTACTGGATCCAGCATCTAAAAAGAACTTATCGTAGAGCAATAGCGAATACAAACTGACAGTAGGATGAAAAAAAAACCTATAGTTCAATGCACAATATGTGTATTATGAGGAGAAAGTACAAAAACACAGCCTATGGTATCCTTATCCATGAATATATTCACCTCATTCGCGTACGATTCCTTGCGCAAAGAGACACGAAATCAAAGAAAATCTCACCCGGTTTGGTGGATACGCATCCAGTCAAACTGGGTTGTGGTCCCCTTTCCTGGCTCACTAGCGAGCCCGATATTGGCAGATTGTGGCTGGGTTTTTGGATCCACCGGCTTGGCAGTATTCTGGCGTTGGTAGCGCATATAGATCAAAAACGCGGCAAACAACACCAGGATTGCGAGTGCACCAACCGAGCCTCCAATGATAGCGCCAAATGGGAGCTGGCTACTATAAAAGAGTGTCTCTGGAGCATTTGCGGGTGTAGGAGTACTGGTTTCGGTGCTTGTACTCGTCGAAGAAGTCGACGAGCTGGTACTACTGGCTGTACCTCCACTGCTGTTTGTGCAGGTATGTTAGCTTATAAAGCACACGACGGCCATATCTTGACCTACCTGGGTAGATACATGAAGAAATCAAGACTAGCATAGTTTCCACCACCAGCGTGAGTGAGAGTAACATTGTGTGGTCCGTCAGCAAGGTCCGTTTTGCTCCAAGCAAGCCTTTGCGTAAGCTGTATGCTAGTCAAAATACCGATCATAATGGAGTAGAAGATTGAAACTCACTCCAATGCCCCCCGCCGAAGCGGTGAGCACCGTCTCAACTCGAATACCATCGACACTAATATCGACCACTGCGTTACCCGTAAAGTAGTCCGTGAAATACCATACTCCGGTGCCTGTGAACTTGAAAGTACATGAATCGCCCGGATTCTTGGTAGAGTGTAGAGTGTCTCCGAAATAGACGGCAGACCGCGGTGAAGATGACTACAAAGTAGCTTCAGATGTGATTTACCAGAATATAATTCCCAAGTGAGCGTACAAATGTCTGCCACTCGCCTGAGTAGGTAATCGAATTACTGCTTTCGTCATCATCAACAAGTATTGCATTCGCCGGCACGCTTGATGCTCCCCTAAGCAAGAATGAGGTACCTCAGCTGACGAAGGATATCTGGAACTTACGGTCCAAGCGTAACTGGCTTTATCCCGTCTTTGTCATTGTGTGGTGTGACGCTAAACATAAAAATTAGACATGATTTCTGCTTCAAAATCCCGACGTGACGTACGACAAGTAATCCAACCCCGCAATAGTGTTGTTTGCATCAATTATTGGACCGACGTTACTGATGATCAATTGATGGTCACCCGTGTCCAAACCATCAACGCCATACAACAGGCGCTGGTAGTAATGAGTTATACTATCCGCATTGTAGGTGTCACCAAGACTATTGTCAACGGATGCGAATACATAGCCGCGATGGGGTCCCAGATCGGCGAAGTACCTGATGGCACTACCTATCATGGCCGCTCAGCTTAGGTCCTTCAACGGCACGTATTCACCTTTGATATATTACATACCTCGAAAGAAGAATATCAAGCTTGCACCGGAGGTTTTAGTATAGGTATATGTACCGTTGAAATGGGGGGTTGAATCCTCCAGGCCAGCTGTATTCCAGTCTGCGAGGCTGAATTGAATCCCATTCCGGTTAGCAGGACCGTACACATTCGAGTCATCGATTTGTACGGAGTTTTGGGATATCACAAAGGGCAGAAGACACAAGATGTAAATCAGGATTTGAGAGTGATACATTGCCATGCTGGCTTGCTCACTCGGAGGAACACGAGGCGCATGCCCTCCCATGGAAGTAGCTTTATAGACCAAAAAGCCCTCCATAAGGAGGGCAAAGCTGTGGGTTAAAGGTTGTCTCGATATCGGACTTCCGCTCCGCGGTAGCTGAACGTTTGAAGAACTCCAAACAAGCAATCTCAGGTGCCATGACATCTTCGTGATAGGGAGCGCGCTCAGCGGTTACCAGCTAAGTAGATGCCCATCTACAGCCTTGAGTCGTGCAGTGGAGAATAGCCAAAGTACAGGTCACAAAGCGCTGCTGGGGCTGAATCAAATATGAGACAGGCTTCGGTATGAAACCAAAAGATGATTGATGAGTGATGTCAGCGTATTATTTTCCGTAGCCCACCGTAGCGCCTAGCATATAAGAGCGTCAATATACGACCGAGCATTCATGACGGCATAAACACCTTGGAACTTTGTAACTGCAGTCCCGTAAGTAGCAATTAGGCTGATGCTAGGAAGTCTAGCACTTTCGGCCAAACATCTTCGATTGAAATGCACGATTCCAATTCAGTAACTTCCATACGTAGAATCTAGCTTCATTAAAGCTGGGAGTGCATGGAACCTTTCATCACAGAGATAAACCAATTTGGCGACCGTTCACAGATTTCAATAACATATAGTGCGCCGTTTGACTTCTAAATTCAGCCATGTATTTTGAGGATTGCTCTTGGCTACAGCCGGCACTGCTTGCACGATACCCGGTTTATTTACTAGGTGTATTACACTTCAAAAAGCGAGTGGAGCGAACGTGGAATGCTCAAACTGTTGCGCCGTTTCGGTAACCCGCAGTACAAAGGACTGCCTTCTGAAAGCCAAGTCGCATCCGCGCATTGCAGCAACTTGTCTCAAACATTTCACCCCGCCTTGTTTTCCTCTCCTCTCATCGCACCACCTCTTTGTACCAGATGTCGATACATAAGGCCTAGCCTTCATTCGACAATAGGGTGGTTTAAGATGACTCAGATTCTGACTCCACTCGGGCTCGAATTCCGGAAAGTCCTATGAAAACCCGGAATTTGGCTCGGAGTGGGACTCGGAATTTGCCATCTTGAACCACCCTAATAAATTCTCGATTATAAAAAAAAAAAAACAAAAAAAAAAAAACATTTCACCCCCCCGAGGATGGTCCGAGTGACTTCCCGGGTGTCTGACCTGCGATCCACGGTCTTATACCGACAAAACATCCTCAAATAATTTGGCTGACACCATAATGTGGAAGGGTCGTGTCTAGTGCCATGAGAGTGACTGCACATCGGCCGGGTCGTTCGTACACGTCTTTTCTCAGCACGAATACTACAGGAATCCGACTATATAATATACAAACATCCTGCTTAGTTCGGCGAGCTACCTTAGTGTGAGTAGTAGCGGATCGTGGCCAACGGTGCCACGGTAGTTATCGTTAGAGTATTGTTGGAGTTCGCAATTGCATGCCACCGAGTCCGCAGTATGGCTTTGCCGATAGGGGCTGAAATTGGTTTGTACGCGGGGTTGTCAGATTAGCATGTTCTGTAGAAATCCTATATGTAAATACATAAATGAATAACATGGAATACCCTAGAACAATTGTGTGATAGAAAGTTCTAGCATATATGCGTAGGATTCGCCCTCGCATACAGAGGCATGTAGAATGTTCTAGTTATCGCTCTAACGTGTATATAAGGAGGCCTCTAGGCTCTGTAGGTAGTCCATCAGTGAATATATATCGTTTACCCCTTATCACTCTCACGCCTTTGCGCATCGTCTTAGGCACACTGTGCACCGCGCATATAGTATAGTTTTATTGTATTTTATAACGTCTTTCTACAGGTTATGAGCCCCGCGCTCATTGCTTAAGACGTCATAACCTGCAAGAACATCGCCGTTAGACCTACCTGTACCGTACAAAGAGAATAAATACATATGGTACCTTTGAGAACGCTGCGTGAACAATGTCAGACATGAACACGAGCTCAGGAACATCCGTATACCGGATTGCGCCGCTGCATAGCACAGAGAACTTCAACACTTGGAAGGTACAAATTGAAGACATACTTACGGACTTAGGCCTATTTGAATACGTCACCGGCACGAAAGTATTCCCGCCGTATGACATGGTTCAAACAACAGTGACACCGCCGAAAGATAAGGACAGAAAGCAACTGCCAGACATAACGATCGAAGAACCGTCCACCAACCTAAACGATGCCCAGAAAGAATGGATTAAGAACAATCGTAAAGTGTTATTGCAAATATGCTTAAGGGTAGATGCGAATGCACTCACCCATATACAGGCATGCCAATACTCAAAGGCTGCGTGGGACCTGTTAGCAAACACGTTCCAGGTACAAGGAACGGTCGGACTCATCGACCTACGTAGGAAATTCTTTAGTCACCGTATGGTCGATGGCGAGGACGTCGAGGAACACATGCGCAAGATGCGCGATTGGTTCCAACAAATAAATCTTATCCTACCAGGTGTGATTACCGAGGTCGATTGGATTACAACGCTTGTAGCAAGTCTCCCCGAGTCGTGGGATTCTTTTGTCCAATCTGTGGACTTCAACTTCGACGTTACCAACGTCAACCTACTGAGCAACAAGGTCGCTGACCTCCGATCGCGCATATTAGCGGAAGCGCACCGACGCGCAACAAAGAACGACTCAGCAAAATTATTCTTCAGCAGCAATAAACCCCACAACAGTGGGTATATGCGCTCCAACAACCACTCGAACCCCTCTTCTCGCGGTCCAGACAAATCGAAGACTAAATGCAACAACTGCGGACGCATGGGACATTGGGCAAAGGAATGCCGACAGCCCGGAGGAGGCGCATACAATAAGACCGGCGCATACAAACCGCCGTTCAGGAACCAAGGTAAACAAACATTCAATTGATTTACTAATCTAAGTACAAACAATAGGCGGCATGACGCGCGCGCCCACACAGCTACAGACGACCCCGAAACCCCTCTCGAAGCTGCCGATAGCTTCTTGTTCTCGGCTGTTGATGACGAGCTTGGCTTCCTCGGCCGGACCGGCAACCAGTGGATAGCCAATAGCGGCTCCACAACCCACATAGCGCGCGACCGAACAATCTTTGGCGCTTACCGTGAATCAAACGGCACGGTTACTGGAGTAGCCGGTAAGAACCCAATTGTAGGTTGAGGCAGTGTAAACCTACGCTGTAGAAACCCAGCGACAGGTGAGTACAAGATAATTACACTAAAGGATGTAGCGCACGTACCTTCGTGTCCTACAAATCCAATCAGCCTGTCATTAGTCACCGATCAGGGTCTAAATGTCAGGATGAATACTAATGACTTACAAATTGCATCGCCACAAGGAGCCCTTGTGGCTGTGGGACAGAAAACCGCCGATCGCAGCCGAGGGAACCTATGG
Organism: Ceratobasidium sp. 428; assembly: GCA_019623705.1. Lineage (NCBI taxonomy): Eukaryota > Fungi > Basidiomycota > Agaricomycetes > Cantharellales > Ceratobasidiaceae > Ceratobasidium > Ceratobasidium sp. 428. Next base: position 16,142 of record WSTJ01000961.1, read on the forward strand.
CAAGTAGAATGCGATGCGATCAAATTGCCGGACAATAAGCAACCCGAAATCGTCCTAACAAAGGTAAGTGGACATACCTGG
>WSTJ01000962.1:0-16214 GCA_019623705.1 Ceratobasidium sp. 428
TCTCGAATTAGTTGTTCATGGATCTACCTTGTTCGTTGGAGCGCGGTGGATTCTTTCGTAATACGAGTTGCTTTTTTTTGCTGTTGCTTGTACATAGCTTCGTTTGTCGGGGCTGGCAGCCGCCGTTTTTTCCTTTTCTTTTCGTCCGCCGTTGTCGCTCTTTGAAATCATTCATCACTTTGACGCTCCATCCATCCGCCGCTTTGATTTTGCTCTATTTGCCTTTTTTTTTTGATTGCGTGCTTTCTTCTTTTGGTTCATATCAACCCTGATATCGAACCGGCTTAACCATTTAACGCCCGTTTTAACGTCTATGCATGTACTTTCCTACTTTTTCTTTGTCTCGTCTTGGCTTTGTTAGGTTCTATCCAACTTGACTTGGTTTGGGGGCGATTCCGAGATAGGACTGTGGGATGTGCGTGCTTTTGTGTGATTTGGAATCGGTTCACGGTCTTTACTTTGATTTTTTTTCCTGTCGAGTCGTGGAATATGTTGTTTTTAAATGATATTTTTCGTTGAGATGGGATTCTGGGTGTGAGCGGTAACAATATGTCCGCGGGAGTGGGATGAAGGTTGGAAGATGAGCGACCGGATACGGCACTATCAAGCCTCCCCGCCTTCTGCAGAACTCATAGCTGGTCCGAACAACTAAATGGTGTCTCACCCTCTCAGCTTTCGAACGTGAGACACTCATACCAGGCTCACTCCCGTGAGCCATTAGCCACTTGTTGGGTCACGTGGTATTGAATCAATTCAAGCCCAGAAACCTCGTCAGGAAAAGTTGGCATTTAAATTTAGCGCCCAATTCTAAATTGGCTAAATTTAGCTAAATTCACTAAATGCCCCCCCTAAACCACGTTTTCTGAGCCTGCTGTCACTCTGAGATGCTTGTGCATAGCAGCCCTGTGCCCTATGCACTGAGCTACTGACACTACGTACACCAGGCAGGCAGCCATGCTGTGTTTTTACATTTCTAAATCCGCTAAATTCACTACGTCAAGGATAAATTGACCTAAATTTAGCTAAATGAAAGTGTACAAATGGTAAGTCCCCTAAGTCTGTAAATTTAGCTAAGTATAGCTAAGTTTAGCTAAATGAAAATGCACACCTTTTTCTGATGCTGAAACAGTCGAGAGACAAAGGAAAGGTGCCAACGCTGTCCCGCTAAAACGTACGGGTCCAACAAGCGCTATCTTCGGGCCTTCTTTATACCAGCAACAATTCCAGCTGGCCCCCTATCAGCCAACGTAACGGATGCGAGCTGATAATATCTACGACTCACTAATGACACCAAACGCCAGAACACACCCTGCAGCTGCCCATAGCAAAATGCGATCCCAGCGCCATGGCTTTACATTGACTTCACTTGCGTTGGCTTCCATCATCCCGGGTTCAAGTGTTGAGCTCGCAAGAGTGCTCGATGGTACGGTCCACGACGAATGTAATTGAGCCGCCTCGGGCTTGGTTATCGTTTCTGTGGGTGACGAGCTTGAATGCGAGTAGTCGTGTGGGAGGGGTCGTTGGTAGCGCTCAATCGTGGGATATCGATTATTCTCGGTAGAGGAAAGATCCTCAGGATGGGGACCTTGAAACGGAACACTAGTTGGATGGGTGGATGGGTGTCTCGAAGCGGCATTGTTCATTAGTTGCGGAATCTTGTGGGAGCCTCCCCGTCCTAGGTTGTTGGTCATGGGGTATGGGCTTACTATAACTAAGAGGATACGGAATCAGTGTTGTTTTTTGCGGCGAGAGTAGGAATGTCGGTGTAGCTACACTTGAAGATGTTGTTCGTCAGATTCCCGATCGTTCAATCGGGATCGGAACAGGGGCGAGAGGCGGCCAACTGAGGACTTCATCAGCGACTTGGGTTTGATATATACAGACATTAATCCGCCAAGCTGGAAACATTAAGCACGGGGGTGCCAACCAACGACATGCCAAGCCTAAATTGTGCCTGGAGGTGTCGTGGAATATCAAACTCTCACAACAGATGGACTCTGTTGGTCGAAAAGATTATGCCAACAGCTCTACGGTAATTTAACTCTCGTGAGTGTCATATGAATTCCTACATGTACATTATGTAGTCGCTGCAATCCCAGTGCCAATATATTATTACTCAAATGTTCACACCTTCATGTCTAGGATGCCAATTAAGACTGAACCAAAAAATTGGCCTATAGCTTAAAGAAGGTGAGCCATATCACCAAGTACTTTTCTGGTGTAAGACGAGAGGTCGCAAGTTAGATACTGGCACTTGATATATAGTTGTATGCGGCCTGTTTCCGTGATTAGAGTAACACGGCCCAAAATCAGGGCTCTTTAGGTCGAACTGAAACACTCCTAACCTTCGAAGTTATTTCTTCTCGTCGTCTGCGGTATGCATTAGATAATAGGACACAGGGCTTAGCCGAAGAACAACATACAGTACTGTACCAAAAAGTACAACTGCCTGAGGTCAAGGACCAGTACGCAAAGCTTTTCAGCCAATCGCACACCTGAGATACACTATCTAACGTGGGGCTTCAGATCTCGTGGGTCATAAGTGCTATACTGTACAGAAATCATGTTCTAGCATAAGCCTCCCTTTTGAACTGAAACTCCCTAAGTATCAATGGTCTAACCGTCGAGAAAATGTGCGTCGAATCCGACTTATATTGAGGTAAGAAACTATGAAACTCTCTGAAGAAGTTCCAAAAGGGGCAGACGTCAACTAAAGGTGGCCGTGTTCACTACTGCACCTGTTCGTCTGACCTTCTTGTGGCGGTGCTGATTCAGCGTCCGAATCACGTGTCATCGGCTCGCTGTCTGCCGAACATCCTCGTCCCGAACTAGTAGCTAAACCACGATGGTACAATTTTACACTTCTACAGGTGAACTTTTTCTCATTCTGCCCTATTTGCGTGGGTGATTATTTACTTCGACGCTTTATTTGTAGCTGTTGATCCTCCTGCGGTCATCTACATGGGTAAAGACAAGGACGAGAGTACGTCAATGAGTTTGGGGGGTATTGTTAATGAGCTTCAAGAAAGTCTACCGTGTAAATAGACGAAGATCTTATCCGGTATGGATGGCCACAAGACGTCTGGTTCCACGTAGACAAAGTAAGGCGATTCTATCAGCCAACAAGATAGTCTCATTCCTGAGCACTCCGTAGCTATCGTCAGCACACGTTTACTTACGGCTTCCTTTGACGATTGAATCCTGGGAGAAGATACCACAGGAACTACTCGTAGACTGTGCACAACTGGTGAAGGTGCGGCCTCCACATTCTTGCAATCGTTTGAGTCTGGTCTCACAAACGGGTTCCAGGCAAACTCAATCGAAGGTGTGCTCGCCTTATTAGTAAATAAAGCGTTACTGACGCTAGAGTATGCATAGGCAACAAGAAGGATAATTTGACCATTATCTATACGCCGTGGGATAATCTCAAGGTGAATTCGGCCCTATGTGAATTGCGCCACATGCATCTGAAATTCGGACCTCTACAGAAAACGGGCGATATGGCCGTCGGGCAAGTCTCTTTTCATCGCAATGATCGAGTGGGTCCTTCCTATTCGCTTCTTAGCCCATAGCGTCCGCGATGAACCCGGCTAGTTCCTAGGTTAAGCGAGGTAACCGTGCTTTTGCTCCCGCATTTGCTCCGTAAACTACCACTCAGATGATCCTTCCTGCCAGTGCATGTTCCTGAAAGAGTGAACGCGATTGTCAACCGATTGAACAAGACCAAGGTTATACGCGATGTCGACCACGAGCAGGAAAAAGTCGACCGGATCAAGGCTGAGTCAGCCAAACGCAAGGCTGCGGCGATTGAGCAAGTGAGTCGACTGTCGATGTTCACATGCTCTCAGCCACTGAAACTGGACTGCTTGTGAGGTTAGAAGAAGGCCGACGCAGAGCGGGCGAGGCAGCGAGAAGCGGACAAGGCTGCACGGTCATATGATAATTTGTTCACCGGTGCTGAGGACGATGAAGAGGAAGATGAGGGTGGCTCCAAAGAGAAGAAGAAAGGAATTGCCTTGGAGGACGACTTCATGTGAGAGTGTGAATCTACCGGAATATTATGTAACAGCATTCTGCTGTCATCTACCGTTAAGTCTCATAACGAACCAAAGAATTCAAGCTGAGAATGACCAAGATGGAAGCCGATTGAACTGCCCCACAGCTAGGTGGATCTTCGGTACGTCTTCGACTCCCGTGTTTAAACCGAGCTCGCATCATCCTAGCTGTTCTCTCATCTAATTTATTTATCTATGTTTAGAAGCGGGGCTCTCGAAGAACTTCAACTTAGGCTCAATTTTTTCGCGCCCTACTTTCCTGAGTAGCCCGGCTTAATTATCCCCATGGGGCTTGCAAGCGGATCAAGCCTCGCCAGCTCAACTCTTGGCGACATTTTCCAGTGATTCTCACCTGACATAGTTTGCCAAGAACTTACATGGATCTACATTGATCCTCCTGCTACAAGCGTGGTTTGTGTTTAATTTGCCGTCACTTTAACTCCATTCAGTCGAGCCCCGGTCTCATTATACACAAGTTTGCGGGGCAAGCTGCATACTCGTGACTAGGTCGAGCAAGCTCTATGCTACGCGCTCTCCAAAGCGCATTCGATCATTTCCAACGCTTCTGTTGCACGCGTACTATAGTTACCAGTTGGCTATACTTCGGGTTATACTGAGCGCAAATGTATAAAACGACAGCCCCGGGAGCTGAGGTTGCTCAAGCCACTCTTGGTTCTCATTTGCTTCATTCAGCTCTTATTCACATTTAAACCATGCGCTTTACCACCGCCGTCTTCGTCTCTGCCTTGGCTGCCTCCCCGGTTGTCTACGGTCAGCTCGACTCCAAGATCAAAGCCAAGGGTGAGCTGCTCAACACTACCACCTGTGTTCTCGTCACTTAAAAGAGCGTGTTTGACATCCAGGCAAGCGTTACTTTGGTACCTGCTCTGACTCTGGACTTTTGTCCAACTCGCAGAACGCCAACATCATCAGGTCCGACTTCGGAGCTCTGACCCCCGAGAACAGTGCTAGTAAGTGAAGAATATATTCAAAAACGAAGTAAAAACTAATTGGATCTTATCACATAGAATGGGACTCCATTGAGCCTTCTGTACGTTTCCAAGCTGTTTCGGTTAGATCGCATATATATACGTACTTACGGTGCAATCTAGCGCGGCAACTTTAACTTTGGAGGCTTCGACACTCTCGTCAACTTTGCGCAGAGCAATGGCAAGCTTGTCCGTGGCCATACCTGTAAGCACCACCACATGTCTCATTCTGTACGGTACTAACCATTTCCAATAGTCGTGTGGCACTCTCAGCTCCCCTCTTGGGTCTCCAGCATTGGCGACGCCAACACCTTGACCAGCGTGATCCAAAACCATGTTACCACAATTGCTACCCGCTACAAGGGCAAGATCTACGGGTGGGACGTCGTGAACGAGATCTTCAACGAGGACGGGTCGCTCCGCTCCTCCGTGTTCTCTCAGCGCCTGGGCAACAGTGAGTACTGAGCCGTTGATTGCGTCTTCCCCAACAAGCTTAATGGTTACTGTAGCCTTTGTCGACATTGCATTCAAGGCCGCACGCGCTGCGGACCCATCTGCGAAGCTCTATATCAATGTATGCCCTATGTTTACACTCATCATGGATGAGGCTCATAGTTGTATGTTTAGGACTACAATCTCGACTCTGTGAACAGCAAGGTCAACGGTCTCGTCAACCTTGTCAACAGCAAGAAGTCTGCAGGCGTCCCGATTGACGGTATCGGCTCCCAGGCTCACTTGTCGGTCAGTGAGGTCCCTTGATAAAGTAGCGCATACAGCTGACTCTGACAATCAATCGACTAGGCCGGAGGCTCGGGCAACTTCCAAGCTGCGCTCCAGAAACTCGCCTCCACCGGATGTGATGTTGCTATCACTGAGCTTGATATCGCGAGCGCCCCGTGTTAGTCTCTACTGTGCCGTCCCTCGCGCCGCAAACTGACCTCTTTTCAACCGGCAGCCAACGATTACGCCAATGTCGTCAAGGCCTGCTTGAACACTCCCAAGTGCGTTGGTATCACCGTAAGTCGCCTGTTGCAATCCAAAAACAAGCGTCAGGTTACTGATATGCACGAACGTAGGTTTGGGGTGTGTCGGACAAGGACTCGTGGCGCTCTGGCTCGACGCCTCTGCTCTTCGACTCGAACTACCAGAAGAAGGCTGCGTACAATGCGGTCATCTCTGCTCTCGCTTGAGCATCTGCTGCCGTGTACGATTGGCTTGTCAAACGTTTGGCTATGCAACACCGTTTCATACCTTTCGGCTAATAAATTCATCAATGTTTACTCAATACCATCATGCGCACTGAAAAAACTCTTAAGTCACAGCTACACGAACAAGAGTAACCATTATTTGCAAACTCATAGAGGTCGGCTATTCTTCAGAGTACGAACTCTATCGCCCACAATAAATCCAACCCTCCGTAACAAACAGCATTGATATACAACAAATATCAACCAGGAGAATAATAGCGCTATTCAAAAGATTGTCGGTGGGAGGTCATAGCTAAGGATTAGTCGAATTGGTATTCCACTTGATATCTGCGCCCAAATAGTTAAAATTCTTCCACCAGTCGTTTAGTCCAGTCATGACCATGGTCCTACATACAGATTTGAATTCTGACCAATAACAACTGACGTGAACGCACCATTGACTATCCATCCCCTCAAGTGGTGGTATAAGCTCCGGTATCTGGGTGTTATCCAATGGCTGAGGCGTAGTAACAGTGTGGTTGGGTATGGACTGTCTCCCAGGGTGAAACTGTAAGTAATCACCTTTTCAATTCAGCACCGATGACATACCTGCTCTACTCCAGGCCGTGCGGGTATAGCAGGGGGAACTGGTGCGTTTACACTCTAATATAGGAATTGAGGGATTCAGTTCGTACAGTACTGAGAAGACTCACGAGTGCCCTTTGATTAGCCGAATTACGAACAAGGTGGTCGAAAAACTGGACAAAATAGGATGGGGTATCTCCTTTTTGTTGACTCAACGCTACACATGCTTTAGACACGTTTCGCAAGGTGTCTACAATCTCATGGTATAACTCATCGTCTACGTATGGCAGTTGCTGTACAATAAAACCAACCCTTAAGTGAGGCGAGAAGATCGGTAAGTTAAGATGCTTGCCTTGAACAACCAGACTCCGGCATATGCGGTTGTAATCGCAAGATTGTCTTGACAATAAGCGATATAACGGTTCGGAGCTAGGTCGGTGGTAACGTAACGTAATATGTCCATCGCGCACTTGATACATTCAAGCGAATGGGTTCGCGCGGCGCTCAGTTGAGGTTGAATCAAGCCGAGTAACCGGAGCTCGGACATAATCAATTTAAGGTTGAGACTACCGAACTTGAGCAACGCTCTGGAGACCGGCGCAAGATTGGCTTGGTCTATCTCGTCGTGAGGATCTTAAAATCGAGGAACCGAGATCAACACTTACCGTTGTCGGTTACCCATCTCTTAATACGTTCGTCCATCAAGTGAGAGACATGCCGCATCAATGGTTCAAATGCTCCCTTGTTCGAAACATTCATGGACGAGAAAAGTGAATGACAGAGAATTCGGACGCTACCGAGTGCGGCGGACGCGACGAGCATAGTATCAGCATCTATGTGCTGGTCAGCAGAAGACATCTCGTCATTCGATGGCACGTACTGCAAGGAAACTGCGCTTTGATTAGATGAGTTGGCTAATTTAGCGAAAGCTAGTTACCTCTGAATGATCAGCCAACCACCGATAACTATCCTGGAGCTGAAAATCTGGTATCATCTGAGGCTTGCTTCGCTGCATGCTAGCGACTAGATTAGATAAATGTAGCCTCGGCCTAAAGAACACACTTACGCTGTAGTCAGGTCGTAGCCTCAATAATTGTAGTCAGCGTCAGAGTAGAGTGAGCCGAACGGTGTGACTAACAAACAAGCTCTAAAAATCATAAGTCTCCTCTAAACGCAACGGGCGAATTGTGACTCACGAAGCCAAGTTCTTTCCTTATTCTAAGATCCGGGATCACCTATGAATAATCATACATTTGAATAAGGAAAACGCTCACGAGTTGTTCTCTAGCCAACTGCTCTGTCACAGGCAGAGGCTTTTCGCGCGGGGCGTGAAGGTTCAACTCGTAAGCCATCCGAATTGCTAGCCCGACTTTCCTCCAACTACTTGAATCTTGCGGGTCTTTCCAAAAGGTCATTAAAGACAACGCTTGAACGTATTCGATGCTGCAAACCCCATCAGCCAAGGCCCGCCCTAGCACTGTCTGGCCGAGGGTGTTGCACTGTTCCCAAGCGCGGGGGCGTACAAAGCGGCAGGCGACGCAGAGGATCGCAGTGAACAAAACACTAGAGCGAGCTCGAACGTATGTAGGAGTGTGCAATACTGGATCCAGAAGCGCGATTATGGGATTCAGAGATTCATGATAGCTGTGGGAGACCATGAAAACATATACGCATGAAGGTAGGAGGGCCTTACAAATTGAATAAAACACGAACGGCATCAGGGGGCACGATGCCAGCCGTAACAGGATCATCATAGTCATCAGAAGGATTGCGATCAAGCATCTTGTGGTTGACCGGCGTGCCATTGGTAGGTGAGGAAGGCCGCGAATCCGAGAGGATGTTGGCGAGTGAATAAGCACTCGCACTCGTATTTTTCGGGTGAGGCTCTTTCGTAGATCCCATAAGTTTCAGGCTCCGGTCAGGATCCATACTCGCGCTTGTGCCAGAACCAGACCCAGACCCAGAGGTAGTCTCAGCGTTCGCGCCTAAACCATTGACTGGGTATCTGAGAGCGGGCTCGACGCGATGGAGACGGAATTGGGGGGATTCTGGACACCACCGTTTATGCCAATTACAGTAAAACATTTTGCGACAACGCACCTCGGTTAGAGTGAAGATCCGCCTGCGAGGACATCGTAAAAGGAGAGGCTGTTGGACCCCTTGAAGAATACTCTTGATCGAACCTCGCGTCGCCATAGTGTTCTGTAGAGTTAACGTAAGATGACGCCTGGGACGTCGATGGATTGGGGGACGACATTTGAGGGTGAGCGGGCAAAGCCGAAGATGTGCCCTGTTGTAGAAGAATCTCCGATGGACCATCTCCTGCATATGGATGCCTGAGTCAATGGAAGTCAGATTAACCACCGAATTGTATTAGAAAAACGCCGGTCAGGAAAGTGGCGTACGTGTGCCGTGGTTTTCTTCCCCGCTTTTTTTCTCGATAAACGCAAGTCAGCGAGAGCCGAGTGCATCGCGTACAAGGACCGTCCAACAGCGCATGTTGATTTTCGCATTTGACTTTAATCGATCGACATTCTGTACATCTAAGCAGTTTAAACACAGGTGAATTATAGCAAAACGAATATCATGTGAGCTCAACCTACGCTCTACCACGAGTTTTGGGAGAATCATTTTCTCCTCCGGGATCGTCGATACATTCAGTTCTCGAATGCGTGTTCGCCGCCATCATAGTTGGGATTGCGTTTACCTCTCAGTATTTGCAAATGATGAAAACCAAATCACGTGCTTGCTGTGCACAGCTACCACCAATCGTGTAAACCTTAGTATATGCGCTAGAGATGACTACGAAGACTTGAAACAATATTTCCCAGCTTCATAAAACCGCCTGAGGTCTCCGTCTTGATTTAAGGGAATCAATCAGCGAAAACCCATCACAAACTACTTTCAGTGGTATAACCCTACGGACAAACGTATTCACTCATTACATAATAGGATATTCATACTACTATCTCCTCGAGAGCCATGAGTAAAGCAGCCGCACTCGGTCGCTTTGAGGGCTCTAGATCCCAGCATCCTTGCACTGTATCCCAAACTGCCCGTTGCACTTGCCCGCTGAGGTCGAGCTCAGTTTCAGTAGCCGGGAGAATTCCCCCAAGCAAGCGCATCGCCACTCTTACATGACTGATATTCCGATGAGGCGGCGTCTGCATCTGAATCTGGCATGAAGAGACAGAGTGAATGCCAATGATACAATTAACATCAGTTGGCATACCTCTAAAACGATACAGCCGAATGCCCAGATATCCGATTGTGTTGTCGGTTTTCCCCCTTTACAACGCTCCGGGCTATCCCATGGCAAGCTGCCCGTCTGAGTTTCGGCTTCTGGCCCGGCGTAGCAGCCACAATTGATCAGTGAGGAGCCAAAGTCGCAAATTTTTGCAACGTTTCCATTACTTTCAACTAGTATGTTTGTCTAGATTCGAGTAATCAGCAGATGTCATTGTTGAAAGCTTTTGCACCAAAAGGCGACATTCACCCCTTTCAGGTCGCCATGTACGATAGATTTCTCGTGAATATGCAATATCCCCCTTAGGACATTTTTCAACTTATAAACACTCAGTTAGCCAGGCAGTAACAACCTCAAACAGGATGTGACTTACCAGTTCAAGTCGCTGCATGTCTGGCAGGTCATTCTCCTCTAGGAACTGAAGCATATGGGAAAGCATTAATCCAAGTCTAAGTCTCATGGTTGAATCAGTATCTACCTTATTTGCATCACGAGAAACATAGAATTCGGACACCAAGGAGAGGCGATCGAATGGCCATTCGTCCAACTGGCCAGTTCCAAGAAATCGCGCAATATTTGGATTAGGGTCAAGCAGCCTCCAAATCCTTAGCTCGTTGTCTCTGGCTTTCTCCAAGTCCTGCACCCCAACATTTTCAAACAGTAATAGCCTATGAATGATTGTAGCTTTTACCTCATCTGGTTCAGTCCGAACGGCTTTGATAGTTACCTATGGGAAAAGGTGAATCTGGCGGCACGCCTAAGCTCTAAGAATCGATTGTGATACCGGTAACAGCTCCCGACCCTCCTGGTTGAGTAATTTCCTATGAGTTTCAGGTTATTCAACTAACTTGCCGGAAGACATTGGCTACGTTTTGAACTTACGTGTCAATGAACGATTTATTCCCGTGGTATCTCAGGTGTCGGGGATCTTCGTCTTGAATAGGAGCAAAATCCGCCGAAGCATACAAGGGGACTTTTACTCCAAGTTGGATGTGCTCGCACATAGTGGCTCTTTGTAAGTTCTCAGATAATAGATGGGTCTGGGGTTGAGATCAATAACCAGACTCATCTGGAAATGACTTCAAGGTGTCATCCGGAGGTTGCCACCTTTAAATCCGTCGGACCTGGATGACCAAACCACGACAAAATGGTTAGCGTTTTTTGCTGATTTGTGACACCTTTTGTCTTTCGCTGAGCTGAGTCACGGTTGAACCAAGTTTTCTATGTATTTTCAATGAGGACTATTTCTTGTCACCGTGAACAATACGGTCAAACGTAAGTTTCCTGTTGTTGTTTTTTTTACTTTCCAAAACAACCTGTAGGCTAAAAACAGCTTATGATACAATCCTGTGCTGCCTCATTCACAAGAAATAAGTTGTTCGACACCAAAACACATGATATCAGGTATCTTTACAGTACCGAGCAAGCCCCTTCACCGTTCCCCAGAAACTTCAAGTGATAAGGTCAACGTTAAACAGAAGACCGGTCTAAATATGCTCACGATGTCTTATATATGCGTGTTTTATTTTGTTCACATGAGCCATGAGCTCTTCTAACATCACTGGAGTAAGATATATAGGACTTAGACGGACCATGGCCTCCATCTGCTTCTGGGAAAGAGCATATACATAGATTAGATTTGCCCACCATAGATATGGGTGCTTACTAATCAACGAAGCGATCAGATACTCCTCATCTCGATCCTTCCGAGACCCACTTAGTGTCGTGTATACCGTCCTTGACCTGTATCGACGCACTCACACGGAAGCCCTCTATCGTTGAACTAGGGGTAACCGCTTCTCAACCACCCAAACGACCTCCAAACATGAATCCGGAAGAGCCGTCCGAACCTGCACATGTAGTACCTCCATCTAGTGATCGGTTTGTCTTACACGAACACGGCCCTGATGTGACCTTCTTGGCACATGGCGCAGCAGCGGATGTTTGGCTACTAGCGAGGTCACGAAGCTTAACCCAGAGGTCTATCGCACCGACACCGAGATATGAATATGGAGCAGCGGGACCTTCGCAATCACCGACAGGACCTCACCACCCAACTAACAAGGTGCACAGTCTCCACGGGGCAGTTATCACGCACGGATTTCTCATCGCTTGACCCGATTCATAGTTTGTGTCGAAATGTATCCGAATATCTCCCGAGTCAATGATATCGTACCGTCGAGGGCCTAGTAGCGAGGTTCTTAGCTCATAAACTCTCGAACAGTTCAGTCCCAATACTGATTTTACTTTTGATTTTGATCAATCGGTGGTCCTAGAGTAAAAACGAAATATGGAGGGACTTTGTACAGGTGGGTGCACCGTCACCCTACACATCACTGATAGTTTCTAGCAATATCTGGGAATCGGTAGAAGTACAAGACGCAAGCTAGCCAATGGTTTTCAATCAATCACAAAAACGTGATCAAAGTTCTGAAATTCGAACAAGCTAGAGGGTTGAATCTACTAACTGAGTATTGTCCGAATGGAACGGTGCGTGCTGTGAGTAGCATCGCCCACACTATTACAATATGCTTTTACCTAAAGTTAGTTATTATCCAAGCGTGAGTGGCCTACGGATCTTCGAATATACGACATAGTAAGTACATTTCTTGAGTGTGTCATTTGCATGTCGTGATTGAATGAACGGAACATTGAGGTCCATAGTGTAGCGGCCGGGCTAAAACACCTGCATGAGCTTGAACCACCAATCATACATGGAAACCTCAATGCGGTGAGTACAACACCTTCATGACGACTTACTGCCACAAAACAAACAACAGATAGCAGGGAAAGGTCTACATCGGCGAAAGCAACGTAGTGAAGGTGGGCGGGTTCGGCCTCGCGATGCTTGCTCAAGAGTTTGCGACGCTCGCTCCGACTGTCTCTCTTGCTGGCATCACGCGTTGGATGAGCCCGGAGCTACTCGACAGCGAGAATGACTCTATAGCGCCGACCACAGCTTCTGATATCTGGGCTCTCGGGTGCACTATCTATGAGGTGATTCGCACGCTACGCTATAGATCGGAACCTCATAACCAGATTCAAAGATTGTCTCCAAAAGACTACCATACTCGGCCAGCATGCATGACGTTGAAATCATAGGAAAGATCAAAGAGGGAGTTGCACCGGGAGCTAAAGACGATCAGGCTGTTCCTGGTCTACCTCACTTGTGGCCGGTGATTGAGGATTGCTGGGCCGTGGAACCAGAGCAACGACCAACCGCCTTTGAGGTTCTGAAAAAGGCAAGAGGGATTTAGTCGGTTCTCTTTCCGCGCTGACCGTACGCCAAGCCAGATAGTGCGTGTGTTGATTCTAAAATTATTTTGGCACTGATGCGATCTGCTTCGCTATCGACCAGGAGGTGAGATCCGCCATATCAGCATGAGATACTGACCCAGGTATGTCCAATATAGACGCTCAACCTGAGACATGTGAGTCTCGATAAAGCCGTGGCTTCAACGGCGGCAAGCCCACCTGGCGAGCCGACCGACGAAGATGTACCATACATGGATCAGCTGAATTACTGGATTACACACTTGGGGCTCCAGATTTCGTGGGATTCTAGTAAGAGGTCTATGACCAGAACTTGGACTGCTATACCCATCGGTGAGTCTTCATTTTGAACTTATGTTATCAAGAAATAATCGGCAATCCTATAAGTTGAAGGATACCCTTTGACAATTTTTGCTGGTACCGGTTCAACAAACGCAGCCGCACAAACTGACGCGGCGGAAAAGTTAGTAACCTCTGGCACCCTGTGAGTTTTTATATACACTTCTCAAGATTTGTGTGCTTACTCTTGCTTGTCCGCATATAGGCAGAGAATTTCTGATGAATTGTAGACTAGTCCCATTTGAATGCCACAATGTATCTCGTTCCAAGACCCGCATACACTCATCGCTATTCTAAGCGCGAGACACTCCATCAATAGCTATCAACCACCCCCACTCCCTCAACCCGGCACCGTTCATCTACCCGAAATAGACGCCACACCCCCAATTGAACCCAAAGCCACGCGACAAAAGACGTCGATCAAACTCTAGGTGGTAGAAACACGCCTTCTTGCGTAGTCCGACATCGGACTACCGTTGCGTTCCGGTCCAATGTGTCGCCGATGGGAGAGCGTCTAAACCACCGATAGCCGGATCGGACTGGAAGTTAACAAACAAAGTGCGCCATGGGTATACGTCACCATGTTCCTGAGGAATGACGAGAAAAAAATGGTCCCACGTCATCGGTAGATCCTCGGGTTATGAACGCATTTTAGAATAACGAGAGATATCGCCTCAGCGGGCGTGAGATTCCGTGTCGTCCAGACGAGTGTCCTGGAAAACAGACCCCACAAGCGGCAACAGATCACACTTTTTTTTTTTTGCCTCCGCTAAACTTGGACCAAGCTATCCTAAAAGTATCTCCCTTCGGCGCACAACCGTCTCCGGCACCACATGCTCCATCACACCACCGGCCACCGGCCAGCCACTGATTCATTGTCTCCCAAGTCTAAAACCACTAAATTCAAATGAAAAAACCGGCGAACCAAGCCGCGGGCCCGATACCGGACCGTCTTTACCTTTTCTCGCTTCGTCACGCCTCCCGAAGCCATGTGCGTGGCGCATCACGAGTCGGGGTGATTCACGTGAAACGACGGGGGCTAGACCTGACACGCAGACGGATAGGAGTTGGCTACCCCTTGCTTCACACTGGACCATGCGCCTCGCTGAGCCACATCATGCGTTACAAGTTGTTCTTATGGGTATATTTATTGCACAATTGAAGCTCCTTTATCTCAACATCTTGAATTCATTTTTCATTCAACAAACAAAACAAACAGCCCCCTTCCTTCGCGGTCCAGAACCAGAAAACAAACGCCCAGCCCCTTGACATCAAATGAACGAAAGGGACGCCCTCGCAACCGCAACACCGGCACCCGGCGTCCGGCGACTTCTTCTCATATCCCAGTCCAGTCCGTTATACAGTTTGAACGAGTCCGAAAAAAAGAGAAAAATGTCTGTACGAGGAGTTCATGAGAGGAGAGTATTACGAAAAGCAGGTATTGTGTATGTGTTCGAGAGAGACAGAATTAGAGAAACGAGAAAGAGAAAAAGACAAGTTCGAATAGAAAAAATAACATACAGCGTCGTTAAGTAGTATACGATCAATCCGCGAATCACGCCCGCCCCCGCTTCCGCTTCCGCATTATTACCACACATACACACACCCTCACCCCGTTCCGCCCTCACCCCATTTGAACATTCCAAGTTCCAAGGAAAGGATCCCATACGTCGCGATCATTACAAGCAAAAAAAGAACTGCAATTTTTCACGCTCATCATTAATCCACAGTCGAACAAGGAGAGGGACTAAAAACGAGTGACTCGGGTGGGATACGTAGGAGGAGGAGAACGTGGATGTTGGACATGATCAATGATGGAGGGATGAAAAAAATGGAACACGCACAGTAGTGACGCAATAATCGTATCCGTACGCAAAAAATGGTAGGGCTTGAATGATTGCTTCGTAGGTATGTGTGATGGGTGGTGATGATGAGAGAGTGGGAGTGGGTGAAATGAGTGTAGAGGGAAGCGAGCGTGAAACACAGACATAGACAGAAATAAAGAGGAATGTCCCGACTAGCACACTGACAGAGAGATGAACAAGAAAGAGGTAAAAAGTAAAAGGGAAAAAGAGGTAGGAAGATCTGCATACGACACAAACATAAACTTGTCACGAATAAGTCAACCCAATTAAGAAAGAAAAAAGTCGCGAAAGAAATAAGGATCTAAAGACTACCGACGAGGTGTACCCGGCCTAGGCGTCCCACTGCCATGGCCGACGCTCCACCCCGCACCTCCATCGTCGAAACTCGCTCCGTCCTCGTTCGTACCGGTGTAAACCCTCACACCGCGTTCACTCCGTACGCTCTGGATATCTCGCCCTTCTTCGGCCAACTGCTCCTTCATCTGTAGCTCCGCCTGCTCTCTCGCATTCTTTTCCTCGGGACTTTCACCTTCTTCCTCGGGTCTCGTCGCAAAGTCCGGTTTACGCATCATTTGACGGAATGCAGAGGCCATGATTGCAGCGTCTTTACCGGATATCGGACCCGTTTCCGCTGAGCGGGTTGATGCGCCGTCTGTGCCTGCGTGTACACCGCC
>WSTJ01000963.1:0-16200 GCA_019623705.1 Ceratobasidium sp. 428
GTCTACACCACTGTCATCCAGCACTACATCTACAAAAAGGGACCATGCGGCACGGACGCTTCGAACTGTGACGAACCTGCACCGTTGAACGTCTGGCTCCAAGCGCCCTCGTACATCATCATCGGCCTGTCTGAGATTTTTGCTTCCATCACCGGTCTCGAGTACGCGTTCACCAAGGCGCCCGAGCGCATGAAGTCGGTCATCATGAGCATCTTCTTGTTCATGTCTGCCGTCGCGTCCGCGATTGAGTTTGGCCTCGTCGGTGTGAGCACTGATCCGTACTTGATGTGGATGTACGCCGGTGTCGGTATCACGAGTTTCGTCGCTGGTATCGCCTTTTGGTTCACGTTCCGTCACTTGGATGCGGAGGAGGATGCGCTTAATACGATTGGTGCGACTGGTCGTGAGGGTTTCAAGGATGAGCACTAGTTGTATTTCTTGGATTTGGAATTGTTGTTTTATTATGCGATTTTTTGTTCTTTCGTTTTAATGAGTTAATGATAACAATCGTTGTTCCACTCCACGGCGGGTTTCAGTCTTAGCTCAGAGCCCGAAAGGATGCCATGAGTTAGCTTGAGCTTCTGGGTGCGATTTAAGTTGTCAATAGGATGCGTACAGGTACTCTTTGTCCAAAAATCTTCGCAAGGCCGACGCTTTCAGAGTGCTGCATCAGACAGCCTTTCACCCTCCGCTTGTTTCAAATTAACCCAGACACAAAGAATCACCCTCGATGTATCGCAACAATGGGGTTAGAGACGTTAAAATTAAGACGTGCCATGTCATATTATCTAGCGGTATGTGTAAATAGGTTCTACCCATTCTTAGGTTGATTAGCCATGATTCCGGGATTGGGATGGCCGAGTTTGAGATTGATCATGTGGCACGTGATCTAGATAAGAGTCGGTGTGGCTACCGGGAATCGATCTGCTTGACTCTGCTCTGCAAGACGATTTCCTGATCCACGACACATCACCCTTTGCAATATAAGCACATCTCGGTAATGTCTGAAGGCGCGGATGATCTCTGGGGCTCGCCGTTACAAAACTATTTTGAGAGTTCTGACGGTAAACAAGCGATTGCTGAAGCCGACGGGAATACTCCGACTCCTAGTCGTGACGCAGTAGAGTCGGCGTTGAAGAAAATCTATGCTCGAAGTCCCCTTGTCTCTTGTTCTACGTTTCGAGACGCCTTGGGAGTAGCTTCATATCCAGACGAAGTATTGAAACTTGCGGAGGGGGGTAATCGGCTAGCATCCTGCTGTGTCAAGCTACTACAGGACTATGCACAAAAATGCGATGGGGTGAGCTGTGCCATGTAGTGCTTCGGAAGTATTTGAGTGGTTAACATAATATCCCTGCTTGGTGTTGCATTTAGCTATTCTACTATCAGTATGGATATCTGGGACTTCGATTTCTAGTGCTTAGCCTTTTGATTAGCTTTGAGGGATACGCTTGCCACAGAAAAAGCACTGCGTTCGAGTACACGGGCGATGATCTCGACAAACTTGTATACAGTTTCACTGTGAATGCTGCTAAGTTTCTCTCATATAAAGCCACGGTGGTTACAGGAGTCCCGCTTAACACTCAAGACAATTCTGACATAGACTCTTTGGGCTTTCTGATGAGCTGGAAGGGGAGTATGTCAAAATCTGACCGGCGTGTTCTGCTAAGCCTTATTCACCGTGACCGCCACCGGTTCATGAGCCTGGTCTATTTTATACCCGATACGCAGGGCTGGATGCTCTTACTGCTTGCGCTCTGGATATCGATAGTCCCGGAGTGCGACCTAACAAAGCCAAAGGCCTTGTGAGTTCATTTGTCCCATGGATGGAGCATAAAGCTTACCAGGTTTTGAGTTAGTGACTCTCTCAAACAGCTAAATCAACTGAACGATATTCTTGGGCGGTACTGTCTCGTTGCTACCAGTGATCGAACCCTAGTTATCGCCCATGCTATCTGGAGATGGATGTACTTCATTCTCCTACCGCTGTCGATGCATCCGGAGCACTATCCTACACCAACTGATATGGATCAGATACCGCTCATGCGGGAGCTTGTCGTCCAGCGATTCAAGTCTCAGCTACAAGAGGTAGACGAATCTGAGTGCGAGTGCGATCCTACGGATGCTGGGCTCTTATCAGTGCTTTTGGGGCATCTAAATGGTTACCAGCTCGGCTCGATACATGCGTCTGATGATGACCAGCTACCATTGATAGAGGCTATGTTTTCCCGGCTGTGGACCGAACTTGAGTCTGATCGCTCGTTGCGCGGTCTGAAAGGGCGAGACGACGTACACAAACTGACTGAAGTGGTCTTTCGAGGCGCAATGGGCACAGTTTCGTGAGTACAACGAGCTCCGTTACGTCTTTTGGAACTAATACGTGACTCTACTAGAAATATAGAAAGGATGCTTGACTACCGCAAGACAAAAACCGTAGCTGAGCTACGCCGCCTTTCAATCTTGTACGCTGCCGCGCTTTATCAAGCGGATCTCGTTGACCTCGTGGGATGCATCCTGTTGTTGCCACTTTCACCAATGCTTGTGGATGATGAATTTGTTATAATTGAGGACGTTGAGTCAGCTTGTGAGTGTGCTTGCTGTCCGGTATTGACTAGATTAAATTCTCCTTTCTATACTTATAGTAAAGTGCATCGGACCGGGTTGGTGCCAAATAGTCGGGTGCGAGCTTATGTTGGAACTACTCAAAGGTCACCATAAACGAGTACTTGAATGTTTCGACAACGACTATACTACCTGGCTGAAGGTCTTAGGCTTTATACAAGCCCAGGATCGCTCGACCTCTCATTGTAAACGATTCTTTGACCAGTGCCAAGAGACGTGGGAGAAGTTTGGAAAGGCGCTCGGGTTTTTGACAAAAAGTGATCGGCGTTGCGCATATACTGGGTGTACCGACTCTGTTTCAATGCACTCTGAGCCACTGTTATGCTGTAGTGGCTGCTTGAACAAGTACTATTGTAGTAGCCATTGTCAAAGTCGGTGCGTGACGAGCCTGACGCTGCTACTTCTTTTAACTCATTGTGACTTTTTGATAGGGCCTGGAGGATTCGAGACTCCGCTTCCCACTTCCTGGAGTGCTCGGGAAGCTTCACAACAGCCGGCGAGTAATCATCTACCACAGCACATTGATTATACCATATCTCGGTTTTGGGGGTGGCGGGTCCTGTTTAAACCATGTTTAGTCGTCTCCTCCGTTCTCATCTCAGTGCCAATTTTTTACTTGAAGTAAAAGGTATATGCAGCGGAGCTTAGACGCGTTTTTAACTGCTGCCAGGGAGTGTAAAAGTCATTAGGGTGTCGCCGGGACGGGTTTGCTCCATTCGTGAATTAGGCTATGCCTACATATGTGAAGGTCTCGTATCTTCTCTAGATTAAAGCGGTTGATTCAACTCCTTGCTCTTAGCGGTTTCTTTTTTTGGTCAGCATTGCTCTTTTTTGGCTGGAAGCAATCAGCAAGCGCAATACTATACAGGGCACACCTGAACACTATTTCGAAGGGCTAACTGTTAACTCGAAATATGGGTTGACATGAAATAGTTAGACTTAAGGACACTAATTATAAGTATGGTGGGAAAGCTTGATCATCGCCCTAACCAAGCGTAACAAGCATGGCCCTTGAGCTGCCTCTGAGTCACTGTCACGTGCGTCGTGGTTTTGAAATACGTTCACGTGCGCCATAATTTTTTTTTTTTAAATACATGTTTAACGAGCTACTCACGTGCGCCATAACTTGAGGTTCTGTGCGCCACCCTCGCCGCAGATCGTAATCCCCGCCCAGCACAATTCTACGGCTTAGAAACTGCGACCTCGGACTACCTGCTCACTTTGGTCCTCGTCTAGTGTTACTTCGGTTAGGAAGCCAAGCTTTAGCGCTGGACCCCTGGTGCTCCGGCCACTGTTCAATCTACTACCACTCATACTACAAACCGTGAGGAAGGTGCATTGAACATGTCTGACGAGCTCAGCCATCCCTGGGGGATACCAATTGAGGCATATATCCAAACTCTGGACAAACCACGACTCAACAAGCGAGTCCCTAGCCGCACTGAGGTGATCTCTGCTCTGCAAAAAGTCTACAATCAAAGCCTGTCAGTCTCGTGTACTACCTTTGAGGACATTTTGGCGGTAGTTCTGTACCCGGATGAAATGGCAGAAATTGCGCAGAGATCCAATGCTTTATCCTCTTCATGTGTCAAACTGTTACGAGATCATTCAACGCAGGCTGGTGGTGTGAGTCAATAAGATCTGGGTATTTAACTCGGTCCAAGACCACTAACACTCTCTTATGTATTACGAATAGCTTCTCAATTATCAGTATGGATATTTAGGGCTACGGGTGTTGGTACTTAGCCTCCTGATCACATTTGTTGGATACACGAGCCCGGGGGAGACTGCTCATTTTGGCTACGAAAAAGGAAGCATTGACAGGATAATGCGACAATTGACCGCGAAAACCTCTTTGTGCCTTGACTTTGGGCTCTCACTACACGCAGCCCCACCAGAAGATATTTGGCATAGGTCTAGTGATTCAAAGTCTTTGGGCTCGTTGATGGACTGGAACGGCAATATGACGAACATAGAGCTAGATGATCTCTTCAGTCTCCTCGTTGCTGAGCGGAGCAGCTTCTTCAACCTATGCTCTGTATTACGAAACACACAAGGGTGGACTCTGTTGTTGCTTGTGCTGTGGATAAGAGTTGCGCCAGGGTGTGATCTAGACAATAAGACAGTCGCGTATGTTTCAATGTCTATCCGCTGTGCAGCCAGCACTGACAGTCAAACTAGTGCCCACCCAAACGACTTTATCAGCTCAACGACCTCCTTGGTCGATACTGTCTTGCGGCAACTCACGACCCTACGCTTACTATCGCCTATCCTCTCGCGAGATGGATGTCATACGAGCTGTTACCTCTTGTAGGAAGCCCTGGTTTTTGTCCGAGTCAGGCGGATCTAGACGAAATACCGCGCATAAAAAGGACAGCATTTATCCGGCTTAAAGCCCCCCCGACTTTCTGGCAAGTGACGGATATGCTTGAAGGAGATCCCCCTGGTGTAGATCGTTTACGCGTTTCACTAGGATTTATAACCGGCTACCAAACCCACTCAGATTTCCTCGACGATTTAGACATACCACTGATGGATCTTGCACTCGCTCGGCCGTGGGCAGTAGTACAGTCGGACCGAACATTCGTCGGCGATGGTATGGTTGGCCGGTATGATGTATGCAAACTAGCTCATGCCGTGTTCAGGAATGTCGCGTTTCCTATATTGTAGGTAACATGAACTGGGACTTTCAGGTTCATTGTGGCTAATTATAATCTAAATTCTGCTACACATAGGCGCATGAATCCAGTAGCTCTTCGAGGTTTGAAACTGCCGGAGTTGGTTGAATTGCGCCACATGGCCATCAGGTATTCGACAGCGCTTCAAGAAGCTGGCTTGGTCGACCTAATGGGTCGTATTATTCTAATGCCAATATTACGGAGCGAATTTAGGCAGGACATTGATGCGTCTTGTGAGTTCTTCTTTTGACTCCAAACAGTAGTCCCTTCGGTAACCTTACATAAACCTAGTGCTGAATCTTGGCCTGCGCTGGTCTCATATGGCTGGGTACATTGATTATGTCCCAGGGTTGCTCAGAGAATACCACAAGGAAGCAATCGATTGTTTCCATGATGATTATGCTACTTGGCTCAAGGTCCTATACTTCCTTCGAGCTCAAGATCGTTCCACTTCTCCTCGCGAGCAGTACTTTGCTCAGCGTCTGACTAGGTGGTTAAGATTCGGGCAAGACCTTGGATTTTTGACCAATATCGACCAGCGTTGCGCATATATAGGGTGCATTGGGTCCGTTCCGCTGCATCCGGAATCGTTGTTATGCTGTAGCAGGTGCTTAACCACCTACTACTGTAGTCCACAGTGTCAAGTTCGGTATGTGATAATAGCGATATTATTTGGTTCTATTTTAGCGCCGGCTAATCGTACCTAATTTACTATTATAGAGATTGGGAGATCCGGAACACTAATTCTCATAGGATGAGGTGCATATGGAACTGGTCCGAGGCTCAACAGCTTCAACAAGCTGCGTCTCATAAATATCTCAGGCCTCCGATAGAAGACCTGGAAGGGTGGCATGTGGGCATGATGGGCGAAGATAAATAGCCGAGTCACTAGTTCTTTTTGACCTACACACTGTGTATGTACACTAGTAGTACATAACGCCCTGAATCCAGAATGTCTTCGTGAAAAGTTGAATGTGTCGGACTTGGCTGGATTGCGTCGCATGGCAGCCAGATATTTGACCATGCTGCAACAAGCTGGCTTGGTCGATCTAATTGGTCGCATCATGCTAATGCCAATGTTACGGAGTGAATTTGGGCAGGATGACTTTGGGGCGTCTTGTAAGTTTTTTGACTCTAAGCAGTAGTCCCATCGGTAACCTTACATGATGCTAGTGCGGAATCTTGGCATGGGCTGGCTTCACGTGCTTGAGTACATCGATCATGTCCCAGGGTTGCTCAAGGAATCCCACAAGGGAGCGGTCGATTGTTTCA
Source organism: Ceratobasidium sp. 428 (assembly GCA_019623705.1). Classification (NCBI taxonomy): domain Eukaryota; kingdom Fungi; phylum Basidiomycota; class Agaricomycetes; order Cantharellales; family Ceratobasidiaceae; genus Ceratobasidium; species Ceratobasidium sp. 428. Next base: position 6,573 of record WSTJ01000963.1, read on the forward strand.
CCGACGATTATACCACTTGGCTCAAGGTCCTATATTTCCTCCGAGGCCAAGATCGTTTCACCCCTTCTCGTGAAGTATACTGTAAACAATGCCTAAATAAGTGGTTGAGGTTTGGACGAGACCTCGGGTTTTTGACCAATATCGACCAGCGCTGCGCATATACAGGATGCATCAGGACCGCTTCGCTGTACCCGAAATCGTTGTTATGCTGTAGCAGGTGGTTGTCCACCTACTACTGTAGTCAGAATTGTCAGGCTCGGTATGTGATATCAACTGGATTTCCCGATTCCAATTAGCATCGGCTAATTGCACCCATCACTATAGAGCTTGGGAGATTCTTGACACTAATTCTCATGGGATAGGATGCAGATGGAACTGGTCCGAGGCTCAAGAGATTCAATGCAATGCACCTACGGGTTCTAGGTCTCGGATAGAAGACCTAGAAGGATGGCATATAGGTATGAGGGGCGGAAATTATTGATGGAGCTCTTACCTCTTGTTTACCGACACACTACTACGTATGCTACATAGCCATGCTACCCGGGGGACATGAGGCAATACAGTCAGGGGAGGGAAATCCTCTCGGTCTACATATGCTAACACATCCGAACGCACGCACAACCAGCTCGAACAGTACAATTCTTTAGTGAAGAACGTGCTGCGCCTAGCTTTAGCTAAAAAGATAAAAGTGTCTGTATATATATACGGGAGGACCGATGCGGCGAACTACAGGCACCGGGTCGGAAATGGCGGCCAGACGTAGCAAATTTCTAAGCCGTGCCGTGGAGACGTGGATGTGAGGTGGTGGAAACGATAAGATTACACTGTCGAGCATACACGACCAATCCCGGAGGCATACCCCCGGTCACCCCCTACTCCAGCGGCTGAATTTTCATATAAGATGTTCAGTACTATTCACTATTGAATAGGCCGGCTGTAAGTCAAGGATGTCTAAAACGTCTAGGTTGTCTGACTCTGGTTCAGGCCAGACGTCTTCACGATGCATTGTTGCGGCGAAGCGAGCAACTAATGCTGCAACGTTATGTTTTGTTGGCCGCGCAGTAAGCAGTGCTAAATCATGAGCATGCTCAAGAGTCTAATACGATGAATTGCTTACCAGCTTCGGAGGCGAGTAATGAACGTTCCGAGCCCCAGAGGTCATCAGCCTCTTCAGAGGGTATTTGGGGCCGGAGCTTTGCTAGAGCTAAAGAGAAGTTTAATCATACGAGGGATCTCAAGTTTAAAGTCACTGATGTACTTACTTTGGCTCATATAGCGCCCGAGCGGGGCGACAATTGCTATGATATTCACGCTCAAAAGGATTATGCCTCCAGTCCATCCAAGGATATCATATATCAGGTACCATTTCGCTTCGTGCTCGTCAGTCGGCTTCATGCGTGAAAGAAAGATGGAAACGGTAAAGGATAGCAAAGCTAGCATGATGTAGTGCAATCTCATTATGATATAGTAAACAGTGAGAGAGTTGTGAGCGGGTGAGGACAGTGTCGGTGGGTTTATATACCTAGTTGCTTAGCCCCTCTGGACATCTTACAAGGCCGAGGTACCCCAACCGATGAGCAAAAAAAGAAGGCCGCCAATAGGGGTGTGCGCGGCCGAGGAGACGCGAAGATCGCGGATAGGGGCTGGCGGCGTTGGAGCCCGCCTGTAGCCCGCCCAAGCAAGCCCCGCATATACCCTTAAATTTAAACGGAAAGACTAGCTTAATCATCGCGAAAACGACCTGAGTTTGAACAGGTCTAAACGAAATCGTTAAGTTAGTTCAGGCTATTCCGACACTCCTGGCAATACAGAGACCTAATGAGTACTCAACAATAGCCGGGCATATGAACAAACAAGTAACGGCAAAGGATACATTTGCAATAAGGTATCTACATCAGAAATTAACCGCTACTTTTGAGAATCCACCCAGCCAATCGATTCTACGCGCAAAAATACCCCTGCAGGAAGGTTTGTGGCAAATGTTTTGAGACTTAAACTGTGGCGAAAATACGTTGCTCGCGGTTTTTGATACATGTCACGTGACCGAATGCGCTCCAAATCTGGCAATCTGCTGTCTGTCTTGTGCTGCTACTTATTTGCTCCTATGCCTAAGTGCTGTTGAGTACTCATTAGGTCTCCGTATTGCCAGTAGTGTCGGAACAGCCTGAACTGACTTAACGCTCTTGTTTAGACCTGTTCAAACTCAGGTCGTTTTCGCGATGTCTCAGAACCAGTTCTGGGGAGTCGACTGTAATCGTGCGCCTACGGGCATCGGTGCTGGAATGGCAAACCCGGGTATCATATCCGCAAGAGAATAGTTGGCTATGTACAAATCAGTCCATAGTATCTGCCTCGCTGAGGCGAACATAGCCATGTAGTTAGAGTTTAATACGATGAATTTTCGCTGCATACAGCCTGAGTACAAGGGGTGTGCATGGGACCACAGGTCTCACAGAACACGCGTTTGAATTATGGAAACGTACGGCGGTATATCGCATAATATAATACTCATTCGCGGAGTATGGGTTCAATAGCTAATTGCACGGCCGAGTAACGCCCGGAATGGGGCAAAACTCATAAGCGCCGAGGTCTCTCACCCTAATCCGGGCGTCATTCAGCCATGTAGCAGTCTGCTGAGTCCAACAGTTACTGGAAGCTATACGATATAACTATAGATGTAGTATTACGGAATCTAAATGCGTATTCTACGGGGCCGTGGCCCAATGCACACCCCCTGTGCCCCCCTGTACGCAGTCAAAATTCATCATATTAAAATCTAGTAAACAATTTTTCAGCACCAAGACCCTAAGATATTGCTTGGCAAATAATAATGAGAACTGTAGTCAGTGTGCCACGTACTGCGAGATGGATGACTGACCAGAAGTAGGTCACCCCCTATTGGCGGAAACGTGGTCGAGCCCGTGATGCGTGGCTGTGCGCTTCGATAAGCTTTCAGATTCAGGTGACGTGCAGACTCACGAGGTTGTCTCATTCTGCTGCCATGTCCGATGGGGCGAGGTGAGTCCGTTGGGGCGTTCGATGGCACAGACGAGCTAACGGCCAGCGAAGACTGCACGAAGGGTGGGCATCGGCGCTAGACGATGCGGCCGCGACGCTCAAGACGCTGTTGGGCACGTCGAGTGGCTGGGTCCGAGTCGGCGGGACTAGTCCGGCGGTGATGCATAAGAAAGGCTCGGTCTTGCGAGTTGTACTTGATGCGGAGGGAGATGCCGAGGCTGGGATACCCGATGTGGAGGATTGGCGAGCGGTGTTTGGGGCGCCGGAGCTGAGGAAAGAGTGGGATTCGCTGGTGGACAAGGCGCAGGTGTTGGAAGTCTTGGATTCGTCTACACGTGTCACCAAGACGGACTATGCGCTGGGATGGCCCGCCAAGTGAGCGTTGTGAATTATTTTTATTTGCTAATACTGACGAGACCAGCCCCCGGGATGCGATTACCATTTCTCGTACGATACACGAGGGAACCACGCTCGTCGACCTGTCGACCTCGCTCCCGCGTTCTGCTGACGAACCAGCGTACCTGCGTCCTTCCCCACCGTCCGTCCGCTCCCACGTGCAGCGTGAGTCCGGGCGTGCCGGGGTCATTTGATCCATCCCTGACTCAAACTCTAAACTTCTTATTCCTCAGTGCTCGCGTGGTGTATACAACTCCCGACTCCGCCGGCCACATCGACTCGTATCACCCTATTTTGGCAACACGACTTTCGCAACGCCTGGCCGCTCTCTTCGTCCTCTCCAACCACAGCTCTACCAGCGCTGTTATCAGGACTCTACATCGTCGCCTCTCAACGCGCCTCCCGCGCACCGGTCCTACACCGATGGGGCTCACGCGCCGTCATCGACGCTTCATCATACGACACCGGCCGCGCCGCCCTCCGCCTAGACTACACGATCGTCCCCGAAGACGACCATCCATCCAGCTCGGGCGCGGGAGAAGTCGAAGTATGGCTCTCCCCCTCGCACGCATGGGAAGTTCAGATCACGACCCGCGCGGCGAGCGATAAAGTTGCTAGTCTTCCGTGGACTGTGCACGCCTCTCGGTCGGGGAGCGGTGGCGAGAGGGATAGGACGATCGTGAGAGTGTCGCATGCGCCTGTTCCTGCGCACAGTGCGAGTGCGCTCAAGGTCAGGTTTGTCGTCGAGCTTGGTGGTGGGTCAAAAGGGACGTTGAGAGTGAATGGGGCGCCGTATTCGATCTCGCCTGCCAGGGCCGCGCCGAGAGTCGAAGCTGGGCCTGGGTTTGCGCCCAACACCGGAGTGGAGGTTTTATCCGCTTTCCCTGCGCCGATCGTCAAATCGTCTTCTGGAGACGGATCCGGCCGACCGGGGAGCATCACATCCGCCACAGTAACCACCGCCCACTCGACCCAATCCGGCGCACCAAGCATCTCAAGCAGCTCCCGCCTCACACTCCCGCCTACATCCACCACTCGCCCATCCTCGCACCAAAAAGCGATCCAAACGCTCATCCGGCGGTCCTACACGTACTTTACAGCTCTCCTCCAAGAGCCCGACCAAAAATGGAAGCCGCTGCTCGAATCCCGCGGGGTCACGGTCACTCAACTGGATTCGATCGATCCGACGTTGGTTGTGTATCGGGCCGAGGCTACGTTTGTGGGTGTGGGCGTGTGGGATTTGTTGGGTGCGTTGGGGTGTGAACCTGCGAGGGGTGTGTGGGAGAAGGGTGTGGAGGATGTGAGGCTCGTGGAGGATGTGAACGAGTTGACTGAGTTGTGGTGGGTTAAGAATCGGGCTGCGTGGCCTGTCAAGTGAGTTCTCTTTATTCTGCTTTTAGTTGGTGAGACTGAATGAGGTGCTGGATAAGCCCGAGGGATACATTACTACTCAAGACGTCGTACAAATCACCCACAGCCGCGCACGTATTCTCATTCTCCACAACAGACACAACGCTCTTTCCCTCTCTCCCTCCACCCGAACTTCCAACCATACGAACACACGTAGACCTGCACGGTTTTGCGATCGAAGCGCTCTCTCCAACGACCACTCTCCTTACCCTCCTTGAACAATCTCGAGCCAAGACTGGCGCGGCCGGGATGGTCACTACGTTGGCCGGGATAGGGGAAATGGTGATTAGAGGAGGTGGTGCGCCGCCTGTTGTCAGTCGGTTGAGTGGGGGACGTAAAGTTCGGGTTAGGTATGAACATGAGAGGGGGGTATGGAGAGTCGAGTATGAGAGGTGTGAACGTGCAAAGCAGAGCGTGGACGGCGAAAAAGATAGGCAAAAGGAGAAAGAGAAGAGGCGGGGAACGAGGAGTATGAGGAGTGTGAGTCTCCGAAGCGGACCGCTCGAGGACAAGGCGAACGAGAGCGGAGACGCGGACGAAGACTCGGTCGATGAGCTTGGTGCGAGTGTGGCGACTATTATACCTGGATCTGGATCTGAGAGGAGAAGACGAGGCTCGCCGCTTTCGATGTCGAGTACGCCTGGGACTAGGATGTCGAGTTCGCCGGATTCGATTGAACGGAGGTCGATTACTCCGAGTAGTATGGAGTCCGGCTCTGGCCCGACTGGACCTGGGGTCGTGTTTCCCAGTATGGAATCCGGAGCGAACGGCAGTTCAACCACCATCACCAACACGACGCATACGCATACAAAAGAGTCTCTAGCGCCCATCGAGCTCGAACTGCGAATCGACCCCGACACGTGGTCCCCGCTCGAACTCGTCGTGGACCCGCCTCCGAGCTCGGTCCGGGCGCTCAGACGACACCGGCTCGCGAGAGGTGGAGGTGGACTTTGGGTCACGGTCGAACACGCGATCGAACCTGGATGGGACGAACGGATCAGTGTTGTTGCGAGAAAGGGCAACGCTGGACTTGGTGGAGGTGGGGGTGTTAAAGACCGTACGACGACGGCTGTTGAGTCTGGAGAAGAATCCTCCCCCGAAACTCCCTCTCCCTCTCTAGCGAACCCGACAGTCCGAACAGCGCGAGACGAATTATTACGACTGCGCACTGCGTCTGACGCGGCTCGACCTCAACCTGAACGATCCCCGACGGGTTTATCCGTTTCGATGGGTAGTAATAATAATACGCCGAGGCAGCCGACGTTGATCGTGAACGGCGCGAGGGTCAAGGTGGACGTGGAAGAGCTGGCCGAGGGCGAGGCCAAGGTGCTGGCGAGGGCGAAAAGGGTGAAGCCTACGAGGGTTCCGTTGGATGAACCCCCGGTTGTGTGGGCTAGACGGGCGAGGGGGGATACGGTTGATAGTGGTGGTGTGGGGAGTAATGGGATGGCTGTTGTGGGGAGTAATGGGATCGGTATGGGGGATGGGACCGGAACCGGGACGGATACCGAAGCCGAAGGAAATAGCGGAGGCGGGACGTTGAAATCGGTCATGAACTGGGGAATCGGTATGGGCTCGCTCGGGCTCGGGATGGGAGGGCTCGGAAAAATGTGGGCGCCCGCGGGGACCGTGGGGAACCCGACTGCACCAACTACGAGTGGAAGCAGCGCCGAAGGATCGCCGGTTCCGACGACCGTGCTCGGCCTTTTGGCTCCAGACGTCCAGAGCGGGGTCGAGACGGTCGTCACGTCCGTCGCGCAACCCTCGACCCTCCTTCGGCTCGTCACGACGCCGATGGCAAATACGCCTATAACGTCTGCGGTACCGACTGTGTCTGCTCTCCCGCCCATGTCGTCTGCTCTAGACGCGCTCAAGTTTTTAGCGAGACAGCACGCGGCGAATCCGACGCCCGACGCGATCCCCACGGCGGACGGCTGGGCGCCTGTGAACACCAAGGCCGGGTTGACTGTGACCCGTCGGACCGAGTCGAGTTTCTCGAGTACGTTGCCTGTGCATCGGTGTGCGAAAGTGTTGCAGGGTGTATCGGCCGAAGATGTAGCGGGTGCGATCACGTGTGCTGGGTCGCGAAGACAGTGGGATACGTGGTTCGATGGCGGGGCGAGTGCGGTACTCGAAGAGTATGGAGCGGGCGCGCGGACCGAATTTGCAGTTCTCAAAGGCGGATTCCCGTTTCGCGATCGGGGGTTCTACGTTTCGACTCTCACGGCTCGGACGAACGCGGCGACCAAGAGTAAAGACGGCGGGCCCGCGTTGATCTTTTTGGCGTCTTCGTCGTATGCGCCTGAAGGTGTTCAGCAGTTTGCGTCGGGAAAGGTCAATCCATATAGTCTACCCGTCGGACAGATGCCGTTGTACGGATGGGTGATCGAGACGCTCGATCCGTATACGGCGGAGAACTATGCGATCCCGAGTGCGCGGTGTACGCTCTATGTATGCGTCGATTATGGAGGACAAGTACCCGCTACGTACAACGCGATGGTCAATGCTACTTTACCCCGTGCGTCGATCGCGGGCGTCGAGGCGTTTTTGGGCGGGGGGTCTCGCGCGTCGGTTCCGGTTGTGAGGTACCCTGCGTCTGTGTTGGGTGTCGTACGTGAGGACGAGGAGGAAGCGGCCAAGAAGGGGTTGGTCTGGACGTTGGGCAACGAGGACCAGCGTCGGACGTTTTTAGGATCGAGTTATAGTCCGACGACGAACGTGTTCCAGGCGAGCGTCCGGTTGAGTCCGTATACCGTTCGTCCGCCGCCTCCTGCCTCGCCTCAGATGCCTTTGAGCGCGATCGAGCCGAGTTTGTCGAGCGGGTCGTTGTTGTCGGTCGGGAGTCATCAGCGAAAGGTGTCTAATGGAGCTGCGAGCGGTGGTACGAGTCCGAATACTCTTGGTGGCGGCGCGAGTTGGGGACGTGCGGCGGGCCGGTTGGCCATGTCGCCTCGACACCGTAGTCGGACGTTGTCGTCTTCGGCCAAGGCGCCTTCGAACGAGCTGACGGTCGCCGAGTTTATTGTGGACTCGAGGTTGTTCCCGGCGGGGTACGATGTGACGACTGCGTCGATGTTCCTCTCCGAGGACTCTGAGCCCGTTCCGCTCCTCGCGCTCGATGACTCTTCCGCTGCGATAACACGTGCGCTTCCGCTCAAGGTGTCGATTTACACTGTCCCGCTCTCGCCGCTACGCGCATCTGCTCAGCCGACTCGACAACTTATTCGACTGACGCTTCCGCCTGCACCGCAAACGCAAGACGTGCTCGATCCGCTTACGGGCGAGACCCGTCGTGGGCCTGAACAACCTGAATGGGTAAAGAGGCTTGCGAATGAACGGGCGGTTGTGCGCGTGAGTATTGGACCTGGAGCGATTATGGACAAGATTCGTGTGGACGGCGGGATTGTCGAGGTGCTCAGTGAGAAAAAGTCGGTCGTGGCGCTTGGAAAGGCTGGGTTGGAGGAAGAGTTTGTGGCTGGGTATCCAGTGCTGAAGAGGTGCGTTGTTTGTGTGTAAAGTGGGCGGGGGCTGATTTGGTTTTGTGTGTGTAGGGTCAAGTCTGTTGAAGGAGGGCAAAGGATGCCGAGTATGTTGTCGTCGCCTGTTGCGGCTGCGACGCACTTGTATTCGGATGAACCTATGGTCAAGCCTGTTCCTATTACTGTGGAGAAACCGGTGGAAGAACCTGTCAGCGCAGAGGTACCTGCGTCACCGGATGTCCCTATTATATCGGTATATTTTTATTTATTTATAACTACGATCCTAGCTAACTATTGTCTAGACGCCAAAGACTCCCGTTCGACCTACTCCAAGTCGACGACCATCCGCATCGGCCATTTTTGGTTTCCTTTCGTCATATACCAGTCCTGCAGCACGCATGACACCTATTAATGACACCGAAAAGGTGATAAAACCGCCACCTTCTCCAGTCCCAGCTCCCCTACCGACCATCCCCGAGCCCGTCGCAGTGCAAGTCCAAGAACCGATACCTGCCCAAAACTTTTTCTTCGACCGCCGACACTCGGGCGCCCGACTCATCATCGTCGCCTTAATCGCGTTCCTAGTCGGCTCGCTCCTACGTTCACTCATCTCCCCAGCCGACTTTATCTACATGGCCCCAGACTCTCCAAACTCTCCGAGCATGACCCTGGACGCGAGCGGATGGAGACAGGTCAAACGGCTCGTGGAGATCAAGTATGCGTGGTGGGGATGGGATTTCGTCGTCGCGGTCGTAAGACGTCCGTGAGTGTTTTTTGTATCTTTGGGTTATTTTTTAGCTGTCGTTGGATTTCTCCCAGTTCTGTAATATTTTGCTTGTACCTCCTCATCCGTATTCTTGACTCACATACCAGACCCCGTCATAGTACCGCTGTAATTGGTTTTGGGCTGTTTGCATCTAACACAAAGTACTTATTACGACGAATCATTATCACAAGGTGCATTCTCACGTCGAGCATGCTCGCAAGACTCAACTCATCTTCGGCCTTGCTTCGACCTCTAAATCTCTCCGCAGAATGGGTATTTTTCTGGTTGGTAGACTGTGCTGCATAGGACCACGGTCACGTGGTGCTGGCTATTCTTAGCCGAACGCGCCAGTACGTAAATCATCTCGGCGACCGCTGTGCTTAATCGTCAACAACACAACGGCCCGCTGCTCCTGTCTCTTTGCACGAATGGCCGAACTTCCCCAGTTGGATAGCTCCAGGCAGCTGGATGAATCGCTCTATTCGCTCACCCCGGACGAGCTCTCGTTTTACCAGAAATGGACGGGAATTACAGACGAGGCTGAGCTTAAACAACACAT
>WSTJ01000964.1:0-16199 GCA_019623705.1 Ceratobasidium sp. 428
CTACCCATGAGGGGTATGAAAATAAATAAGTATAAATTTTGTGTGATTTTGGGGTGCGCATTCTCGTTGAGAGAGACCTTGCCAAGGCAAGGTAACTGGTTAGTTACCGCATGTAACTAACTGGTAAGTTACGGTTACCCCACGCTGAGTTCAATCCATCGAAGTAAGTAACCCAATCGAATATCCAGCCACCGACCCCAACCGGGTCCAATTTGTAGCGCACTTATCCTAGATCTTGCCGCCCGTGCTTTGCTCAACAAGCAAGATAGCAAGACAAGTCTCGAGTGACCGAAGGCGTTGCGTCAGGGTAATGTTGGCTGATATCTACTATTCTTGGATGGATAATGCCCGAAATAGAGCCCCAGTTGTGTTATGCCTACTTCTAAAATTTGTGCGTCGTCGCCCAAATTTACTCTCTATTATTCCTAACTCCCAACCCTCACTCCCCAATCGCTTTTAGATGTCAACAGCCGCATATATGCGGGCTACGCTAGGCTCGATCCCGATATTGAGCTAGTTAGAGCCGTGGACGGGCGGCAAATCCATATTTGGACTTTGAATCAGCTGGCTTAGTCCACCGTTACGAACTGGGCCGGACGAATCGGTGTAATTGAGGCGACTCAGCTCGGTCTCACTAGTACAATTGGTGGCCACCTTGCGATTATCGACATCGTCGCAACAGCGCTGCTGGGTTCCCTATCACCGCTCCTCAGTATGTTCAAGTTGGCAAACTAATGGGTAAAGTTTGAACGTGCCAAACGTCGATTGGGGCTTCTCATATCTTTGTATATACGGAATGTATTTTAGTTACTTACCATTTTTGGTAAGTAACAGTAAGTAACCAGTAACCTTGACTGACGGAGGTTAGTTCCCGCACCCTAGCCGGCTGATGTTGTCCGGCTTTCGAAACGACAAAATCCGAGCAAGCTAGACGGAAAAGTGCCCGCGTTTAAGCTTAAATATTCTCTTTGGGTTAACATTTCGCAACATTCTATTGTCATGACACAACAGTTATTTTCGCGGGTTACTCAACGTTTTTTAATACGGTGTATTGAATGTACAGCTTCAGAGGAAAACGTTCAATAAGACCAGGGTTTGAGCCTGAATGGTCTGTTGACAGCCCCTCCAGTCGCCTCCCAACTCCGTCTCTTTTTTATCCCACACGGTCTTGTTGAGACTAGCAGCTCAGATAAATGGGGTGCAGGAATGGTAGACCAAGTACTGAGATGCTCGTTATCTACCGCGTACAACGGTCTCAGAACGAATTGTAAGAATAGACTGAAGTATGACGTACGGTGAAGGGAAGAATTCTCCTTTTTGCATCGAATAATTTATCCCGTTACGAATAGGTGGAGGTGCGTCTGCAACTCAATTGTGGGACTGGATGTAAACGGCACTGGACGACCTCACGATATCAGATCAAAAGCTGAGTGACAAACTATCAGCATCCAACGTCCGTATCTAAAACAGTCGAACTCACTGGGTTAAGTAACTCCGGGTCTAGACCTTCGGCTTGGTATATTTCCACTCAACTCGAGACTGGGTTGGTTCCCGGGCGATGTTTCGAGTTGATGGCGCGCCTCGAGTCTATGAACATTGTGATATAACGAGTGATGAAGTTGCTCGACCCAACAACCACTGGGAATCCGGAAAATACAAGAATCTAGGCCCATTGATTTATCTAAGCAAGCGTATCCTACCCAAGGCGGCTCAAAGCCTCGAGGGCAGAAATGGGGCGGAGGGAGGGATGGACGGGATCAAGACAGGTGGGCTCGACATGGGAGGTCACGGTTTCACGACACGCGGCAACGATCTCGCCCTCAGCTGAAGTGTCTAGATCGACGGTGGGCTCATAGTGGGTCTGATAGCACGTCGTTGTACCATGAATATCCTCAGGTTGATAGCCAAAAGCTCTAGGATGATAAGAGCGCACCGCGGCGAGAATAAGAACGTTCCAAGGTCGACATAAGCTCGCTCGCCAAAGCAAGTTCCATCCAGCGGAAGAACAGTATGGAAAGTAAGAGTGGACTTAGAACCAAGAGTCGAGTGGGCCAGATATCCAACGTCAAGGTCTACAAGGAGGTCGATTTCTAACGTGCATGGGAGACAAATATTCGAAGGGATGGGATAGTAGATGAGAGTCTCGGAGTCCACATGCAGAAGGTGAGCTTAGTCATCTGTCGTAGGAGTTCGCGTCGTCGAAGTCTGGAGGCAACGGAGCCGTGATTCAGAAATAAAGATGAAGGAACGACGAGATCAGGCATCGTGACGCTGATGAGAGGTGCCGGACGACCCGCCTTGAAAGTTTGTGCAGTAGACTTGACCCAGCCCTAACTGAGACTCGTCATAAGCACATATCCGGGCCTTCGTTCGCGATGACGAGGTTAACGATCCAAACGCGGCGACAGCGCGAAGCTAACGTTTACGATAGAACACTCGTACTAGAATTGGAGAGTTATGTGGGTAAATCGTTATCTAGTGGCGCGCATGGTATGATAGGTTGTTCCTGGTGTCGCACATCGTGTAAGAGGCGTCGAGTGTGGCAAAACTAGGAGTAAAATCGCAGGTCATCCAACGAGAGCGCAAGCGACATATGAGACAAGATAACGAGAAGGAGGACGGTTTCTCTGCCAGTGGCGTCGAATACAAGGATTTGAGGCAGGGTCGGTTGAGAAGAGAGTATTGGGCGATTGACTAATCATTCTCGTCAAGGTGGTCAGGTCGTGTAGGTGATCAGGCGCTTGTGAGTCTTGATGTTTGTTGTGGCTTGTGATCATCAAAAGAACTCGCTCGTGCCTTCTAACGACGTCATGCCAACTCGCGCTGTGCATAACAATCTGAGAACATAATCGATAGCTGAATCTGCGACAGACCTATGGCTGCCTCGGTGCTCTGGTAGAATAAGTGGGCTATTTCTAGGAGATGTAGACGGTCCTGGCCGCCGCCGCCCGCGACGTCAGGACGCCTAAACTCTTGACGAAACCGCTTGGGCTGCTGGCTCCGCGTAAGAACTATTTCATCCCACTCTCCTCCTCTGCATGGACTAGCCACCTACTAGAAACTAATCCGATGGAGCTCTGAACTGCCTAAGACTCGAGAGCGGGAGTGCGGGAGGGGCTGGAACTACCAACCTTTGTTCGGGCAAAGTAACTTACACTGGTACAATCCGTCCCGACAGTGATCACCTCGGGCGGCTTATGCTAACCTCTCTCGCTGTCAGTCAAAGCTTTACTTGGATGGCGGCCCCACATACCTAGATGGTTTGGTTCCCACCGCGAGATTCCCTACACTGTGTGACGAATACACCCCAAAAGTTGGTAAAGCCCCCAAAGACCGTTTATCTGCCCTAGTTCATACTAAAAACGGTCGTTTAGTCATACCAAAATATGGAGCATCATGTCAAGACCCTAAATTTTGCTCCATCAGTTTTGGTATGACATCATTGCATTCTTGGCTCCACCGGGCACTTTATCGAATTTAGGACAGGATTCAATTAACTAAATGGTGGAGAAGACCCTGAAAACGGTCGTTTTCGGCTTCGCATTAATTAATCCTTTATATACTAATAGCGCACCAACTTTTGGAGCGTTGCCGTGGAACAGTGGTATCTCGTTCCCTGGTTCTGTACCGACTCGGGGCAAAACCGTCAACTTCGATAGTTGACACACTATCATCCCTCTTCCACCGAATCTAGCGGGAAGGCACTCCACGTAGGGAAATTATGAGGTCAGGGTAGTGTGAGGGTGATGGGTTGGGTTTTTTGGGGTAGAAGGTCAGTCCTCAGTAACATTCAGCTACTTTCCGCACTGTATGATTTAGACAATACGTTAAAATATCAATGAACTAGAACTGCGTCCAAGATTATGGAACATAGCACGATGGGAGTGGCTCACACTGTGGAATGGAAATAATGGATTTCGCATGGCGTACTTCGAACGAGCGCGGAAATTCCGAACGGGGCGAGCGCGGCAACGCACAAAGCCGAGCCAAGGATATCACTTTGGCTACATTAGAACAACCTTCTTATCGAATAAAAAAGCCGTCAAAACCTTGTTTTCTCAAACGACGATGTTATATGCAACGTTTAACCCCATCGAACTAGAACCGTAAGAAAAAAAAACTTTGATAAGAGACAATTTCAAAACAGGGCTTGACAAGAGTTCTGATTTTGACCTTACTAGCTATGTAACATAGTAGTTTAGTACACATCAAGACTTTATCGTAAACGCTGTACCCAACGTTGACCACCAGCCAAACATTACCATCTTGTAACGGCTAGCGAAGCGCTCGTCCCTACAACTTATCTAATGATTATCATAGGAACCTGGCAGCTGCCTCGTGGTACCCTCAACCACCACTCTCGATCCTGATACCAAGCCTTCCGGATACTCTTCGTTACAGAAACTCGTGATGCTTGATCGTATAAAAGGCCGCATACGTCGTGCAAAGGAGAAGTCTCGTCGACTGTTTACAGGTCGTGAGCCCGTGGGCCTAGTCTATCAGGCGCCGTCTATCTCCAGCCAGGAGCGCGCTCAGGCCAATCCCTCTTCCCCTCAGCCAACAGCCGCTGTAATTTCTCATTCATATGATATTGGCCAGAGCGTACAGATAGGGCTCACGCCTGCAGTCTCAGTGCTGACAAGGATGCAATCGACCTCTCTGTCGGGTCCCGAACCTGGCGAAGTAAATTTCGCTTCGGCACGAGTGCCTACGGCTGTCCCGCCTACACTAGAAGCCACAAATCCGTCAAAACCCACTTTCAGCACGGCGTCCGGTTTGCAGGATCGTAAAGTACGAGAAATGGATCATGTCGCGTGGTCAGGACTCAAGACGTTGCTTGGCGTGTTGAACCGGAGTGCAGATGCGTTCGGGCCACTCAAGTCAGCGTTCGACGGGTTTTCACGGTGTATTGAGATATTCGAAGTAAGCACACTGAGCTTCATCTGATATCCTGACCCTGAGGTACAAGATCAGAACGTGGCCGCAGCGCGTGAGGAGTATACTCAACTTAAGACCGAGCTGGACAGTATCTTTTCAGACATATCCGGCTTTCTAAGTGGAAACGCACCGCCATCGATGACGCCAAGCATCGAAATCCTGGCGCGGTAGGTTGTACGAGTATGCGGAGTGCCTGTGTTCACCATCTAGCGCAGGGGTATTGAGAAGGAAATCGAGCGAGTGGTGCACAAACTACGAAGGGGCAAAATGGGCCAATATGCGCAAGCGACGGAGGATGAATATGAGGTGCTGGAGTGCTATCGTCGGATCCAGGTGCTGCTCAACCGATTATCGGTAGGTAAAACGCGCTACTTAAGATCACGAGCTTGTTCTTCCACTGAGATGAAGCTTAACGCAAACACGAACATATGGTGGATTATAGACGAACAAGCAACGGTAAGTGTTGGATGATTTCATGTCAGTGGATGCAAATTATCGAGCGAACGTGGCTATCACAGCAGAACCGTCTGAACCGCCTTCCGCACTCGGCAGAGGCCAAGTATCGGTCTGCGCAATCCGAACGCCTGGGTCGAAACGGATGTACGCCAGACACTCGCGTAGACGTACTCAAGCGACTTCGCGCCTGGACTCTGGACGACAAGAATCAAAGGATATATTGGTTGAATGGAATGGCTGGAACCGGTAAGACCACGATCGCATATAGTCTATGCGAAGAGCTGCAGGGCGCTGGAAAGCTAGCGGCAAGTTTCTTTTGTTCACGACAGCTACCAAGTTGTCGAGACGTCAATCGCATATTGCCGAGCATCGCATACCAGCTTACGTCGCTCTCGCGTCCGTTTCGACACGAGTTGTCGGGTGTTCTCGAGCGACTCCCCGACGCACACAACCAGACTATCGATCTGCAGTTCGACAGCCTGGTCGCCATCCCTCTTCGAGCGGTTCGGCAAGCCCTACCGGTAGAGTTGGTCATCGTAATAGACGCTTTGGACGAATGCGAGGACTCTGATGGCGCCGGGAAGATGCTACTTGCCTTGCTGCAGCACACGTTGGAGTTACCGATGAAGATTTTCGTGACGAGTCGCCCGGATCAGCAGATACTGGACCGCATGGAAAGCGAAAAATACAAACATCTTCGATCCGAACTACGTCTGCACGAACTAAAGCACTCAGAGGTGCAGAAGGATATTAGGACCTATTTGACGGTCTCTCTCGACGGCGTTGTTCTGAGCGCTGCAGGCCTTGAAGACCTAATTATTCAGTCAGGAGTCCTGTTTATCTACGCGTCCACAATCGTCCGCTACCTCACGTACGATCCCGCCCGAAGCGGTGAACGACTGAAGAAGCTGTTGTCTATGTCTGCATCTTCAGGTCTAGGTGAGCAGGGAATCGATAAACTTTACGCAACCATTCTCCAAGCGGCGCTGGACAACAAGAATTTAGATTCTGAGGAGCAGCGGCAGGTGAACCAGGTACTGCGTACGGTGATATGTGCCCAGGAGCCCTTGCCGGTCGACACCATAGCTAGTTTATTAGGAACTGGCGGCGCGGGGTTGGTGCGCGCCGCCTTGCGGCCACTGTCGTCGATACTCCAGGTTTCGAACACGACGGATCAGCTGGTGACGACGCTGCACCAGTCGTTTCCGGACTATATGCTCGACCAAAGGCGTTCGGGAAGGTACTACTGCCAGCCAAAAGAACACAACATTTGGTACGCTCAGACTTGCTTCAATATAATTGAGTCAATAAATCCGTCATTCAACATCTGCCGTATCGAATCATCCTATGTGCCTGATCGCGAGATCAGGGATCTGGCCGATGGGATAGATAAAGCCATCCCGTTGCAGCTGTTCTACGCATGCAGATATTGGGAGGCGCATGCAGAGCTTGTCGAGCCCTCGAAGGTAGTGGACCAGATCCTTTGCTTTCTATCAACCCGGTTTTTGCTATGGATGGAGATCATGAGCCTGAAACAGAGTCTAAGCGACGGAGTCGGCATGCTGTTGAGGCTTCAGGCTTGGCTACTGGTAAGAGGATGTGTAGAGTCGAAGTGAGCATCGGTGGCTAACGCTGTCAAAGAGAACCCAGGCGTCGAGCAAGATCCAAGAGGTGGCTGTCGATGCGCTTCGATTCATAACGGCGTATGCATCAAGTCCCACTAGTCAGCTTACCCCACATATATACCTATCTACGCTCGTGCTGTGGCCGAAACAAAGGCCATTCTCGAAGCTTTACTTGGGCAGCTTCCCGAAACTTGCAGAAGCGTCGGGTACGGCGATAGATAGGCAAGGTGCGGCAGCGCTTGCCGTGTTGAACGTTCCAGGCGAGGTGTTTACTGTTGCATGTTCTCCTGACGGTGCAACAATTGCCGCGGGCTCATCCGACCACCTCATTCACATCTGGGACGCTTATACTGGCAGGACGGTTGGAAAGCCCCTGGAAGGTCACACAAACGACGTGCGATGCGTTGCATATTCTCCTGATAGCAGGTACATAGCCTCAAGCTCTAACGACAAGACGATCCGCATCTGGGACGCTAAAACTGGTCAAATATCAGGCCAACCATGGGAAGGTCACACAGGCACGGTGCACTCGGTTTCATTCTCGCCTGATGGTGCAAGCCTTGTGTCAAGCTCAGAGGACAGGACCATCCGGATATGGAATGCGCGAACCGGGAAGCCGTTGGGATACTCCCTGAACGGCCACACAGAGGCTGTATTCTCAGCTGTACACTCGCCCAACAGCGCATGCATTATTTCGAGTTCAGCAGATAAAAGTCTCCGTATATGGGATATATGCACTAGGCAGCTCATCGGTCAACCGCTACTAGGTCATACAAACTATGTGAGGTCAGTCGCGTACTCACCTAGCGGGGCGTATATTGTGTCTGGCTCCTCCGATGAGACTATACGCATCTGGGCCTCCGAGACTGGCCAGGTGGTTGGAGAAAGTCTAAAAGGTCACACTGGGTTCGTACGATCCGTCGCGTGCTCACGGGATGACATGTATGTGGTTTCCGGCTCGGATGATACTACCATTTGTATCTGGGACACCCGGACTGGCCGTATGGTAGGACAGCCACTGAGAGGTCATACTGGCCGTGTACACTCTGTCGCGTTTTCGCCTGACGGTTTGCGCATCATCTCTGGCTCTGACGACAAAACCATTCGCATATGGGATGCGCACATCGGACACACCTTGAGCCAATCACCAGAAGGTCACACAGGCGCTGTATGCTCGGTCGCATACTCTTCTGATGGCGCTCATATTGCCTCTGGCTCTGAAGATCACACGATATGCATCTGGGACGCATACACCAGGCGGATGGTTGGACAGCCACTGAAAGGTCATACCGGTGCCGTGAACTCAGTTGCATACTCACATAATGAGAAACGCATTGTCTCTGGCTCTAACGACAAAACCGTTCGTATCTGGGATGTGAGCAGTGGGCAGATGGTGGGACAGCCGCTGGAAGAGCACACAGATCGTGTATATTCTGTCGCGTTCTCGCCTGACGGCTCACGCATTGCCTCTGGCTCCAGAGACAAGACTATTTGCATTTGGGATGCGCACACCGGGCAGATGGTGGGACAGCCTCTAAAAGGTCACGCGGGCACCGTATACTCGGTCGCATTCTCACCCGACGGAACCTGTATTGCCTCTGGCTCTTATGACAAGACTCTCTGCATATGGGATGCGAGCACTGGGGAGATGGCGGGACAACCACTAACGGGTCATACAGATGAAATAAACGCGGTTGCATACTCACCCAGTGGCAACCACATTGTCTCTGGCTCTGATGACAAGACAGTCTGCGTCTGGGATGCACGCACTGGCCAGATCGTGGGGCAACCACTCAAAGGTCACACAGATCTTGTTCGGTCGGTGGCATACTCACCCGACGGCGCTCGCATCGTCTCTGGCTCCAACGATAAGACTATCCGCATCTGGGACGCACAAGCTGGTCAGATACTGGGACAGCCGCTGGAAGGCCACACAAGTAATGTCCGGTCGGTTGCATACTCACCTGACGGTAAACATATCGTTTCTGGCTCTAGCGACAAGTCGATTCGCATCTGGGGTGTATGCACCTTATCTAACTCAGGCAAAGCGCCCCAAATCGACTCCTGCCCCGCGAACCAGTCTTCTTGCTCATCAGATACTCCAGTTCGCATCCCTGATGATTCTGATCATCGGTCACCTGTCTACGAGCCCCGGACCCAGTGTGGGCTCCCTATACATCGCAATCCTTCAGGTGTGTGCTCTATCTCTTGAAGCTCCTCGGCTTATGGACATCCTAACGGCTTTGTTATCTTATTTATTTGCGACTGTTTAGATCCTAACGCCTGGACCTTGAGCGAAGACGGATGGGTGGTTGGTCACGACCTCAAGCCGCTCCTATGGGTGCCTCCCGAGTTGCGAGACAATCTTCTGCGTTATGGGAACGAAGCGATGATCTCCACCGAAGGCTCCTGGTCGCTGGATTTCAGCAGGGCGAAGCTTGGAGCAGACTGGCAACAGTGCTACCGTCCCTGAATGATGAATAGTCAAGTTTACATATCTCGTGATCGTTATCATAAGTCCTGTATCTACGCTCAGCTGTGCTCACTATCCTCCCACATTCATGGCTGGTCCCACAGCTATTTGAACCCAAACTGCTTGGCTCATACCAAATGTATCTTTCATCAGTTTACCACGGGTATACTGTAAAAGGGTCACTTGGCCCGTTATACATTGATCGCCGAGGGCGATGCACATCGACCGATGTAGTGGTTTCATTGCAGATATGGCCGCCAGAGGCTGGAGGTTACGACCGCGATCCGGCCCCAAACGCTAATAGGGGGGTAGGGCCATTGGAGTCTAGTGACCGACGTCGGCAGCCATGATGTTTCCTCTCTAGTCTGTTCAACTGCAGTTTGTATCTCACTGAGCTTTCGTCTCAATCCCGTGCGACTAGCCGTCTAAGTCGAAACGAAAACACCACTAGCACAGAGGGTGTGCACAGGATTCGACTTATTTCCATCGGTATCTTATTTGATTACTCATAGTGTATCATCGGCACAAAGTGATGAGAGGTATTGTAAGCCAAAAGCATTTTTTGAGATCCAGCATCCCACTAAAACGTTGGTTTCGGACACTGGTCATTATCTGCTCAAGAAGAAGGAGTTGTATAATGAGAGCCTCGGAAAGCTCTCTCTATATCCATTAGAAGTTGGTGAGCGCGGATCAGACCAAGGAGCCAAATCGACAAGCGGGCTAGCCATAGTGAGTGTATGCGTCAGGTATCCCGGCTCCTGCGCTTTGTCAACCGGGTAACCGCATCGTGTTGCAACAGTCCGGGTGACTCTTCGTCGGGGCTCACGACGAGAGGTATACGCTCGGTGTTAAAGTCTACATCGCCCACTGCTGGTCTGCTGTACGAATGCCAGGTAAGTTGTAGATATATTGGTATGAATATCCGATGTAAGTACATCGGTTTATATGCAAAGATATGTGAGAAATCGAAGTAGTGTATCTACGAGGTACACAATGGAGAAGACAGAAGATGTACATCGATAAAATTAAGACAAAAGATAGAAGAAACTCACATAAGACAATAGCGAGTTCAACACTCGGTCAGCCGAGGTATCTGCGCTCATGCAACGCACAGTTGACTGGCTTGGGCTAGGGCTCGGTGACAAACCCAAACTTGCAAACCGGTTTGACACTTACACTTGTAAACACGTGTTTGCAACGCTAACTTACCGTTTCAAACCGTTTGCAGGAAAGTGGCACGTGCTTTCAGCCACTTAGTCAGCCATGTGCATAACACCGCGAGAGGTGACGTTCACCACCTGCGAATGTTACTGCGGCATGTATTCTTTTTATCTTGGATTTCCACCGAGAACACATCATCTGGACTCTGTGTAGCTGAGTATTTGGCTCTTTAAATGATTCCTTTGGCCTCGTAATTCATCTATTTCTCCCTGATCACCCCCGGCACTTATCTTTTCCTTAGCATTAGCCTTGGATAGCACTATGTCGAGCACCCAGCTCACCGTGAGTTAGCCTGAGGCACAAGTTACACGTAACGATCCGGGGTTGATACGACGAGTCAAGTGTATGCATCAGAGCAGATTCACGCATCTACGACGATTCTAGCGTATGTACGGCTCGAATTGGTCTTCTCTCGAGTATATAATGCGGTGGACGTGCGGGCTTGTGCCCTGTTTCTCAAATGATAACCCACTTGTTCATTTGTTCACTCACTACGCTACTGCAGAATTGCTATACTACAACTACTTGCAGCTTCGACATTTGTTGATTTTTGACAAGGTGGAGAGATGCCAGGGTCCTTATATACACGTTCTTTGAGTATATAGCCAAGAGTAGAAAGGTAGAGAGCTAGGTGGTGCAAAACCGGCTTAATCCGTGAATGAATGTCAGAGTATGGTACATACTCTGATTGAATCCGTCCTTCAATTTTGGTGATATCGTCGCTGTGAACTACCCATGGTCTGATTCCAGTCCCCTAATCATGTCTAATTAGGAATGAGCTATCACATTGTCATGTCTAGCCAGGTCATTGAGCCACTTGCGAAGAGAGAACCCGCGGCTGCTCGAGGTTGAATATAGCAATGGTCTCCAGCTGAGTCAACCTACTCGGCAAATCTATCCCTGAACCACCTCATCGAGCTCCCTAGGCTCTCTCGTCCGTATTCATTATCGCTCCTTAACAGTTTACCAGCACGGAAATCGCGGAAAGCTGGTGGTTTGAGGCGGGCATGTTGAGATTGAGGCACGTGATCATCATGGGAGCAAACCGTTTGAAACCGTAAGTAAGCGTTTGTCACAACGTGGTTTTTCGGTTTGAAACGTGAAAACGGTTTGTCACCGAGCCCTAGCTTGGGCTTGCCTGGCACGTGACCGTGGGTAGCGCGTCTCACCGTGACCCGAGAACACACAACCACGACCAACGACCCACAACGACCGCCGATCCAAGCTCCCCTCTCCTTGTCGGCCTCTTGCCGTCACTCTGACGCTGCTTCAACGCCACCCGACCTGACCCAAGCACGCACGACCACGCTCAGCAAGACCACCAGTCCGAAGCCGCCTCTGTTGTCGACCTCTTGCTCCTGTTCTCATTCGTCTTCCTCGTCGACACTCGTTTTCCGGCGCTACTGGCGGCTTGTTGACATTTTTTTCCATGACGCCATGCTTCAAGCCTAACGACGAGGTGTGGATAAACGACGACATGGTCTGTCCGCCGCCGGTCTACTCCCGCCTGCACCGAGAAACTACCAGACATGAGCTATTCGGATAACCCCGCATTGCTTGCCTCTCGGACCTGGATCGGACTGGGGTTCGCCTGTTAACACTACAGCAAGAAGGTCGACCGATTCCGAGTCGCCTTTGGCCGTAGTTTTCGACTATCGACGCAGAGCGGCCCAAAGAAAAGTCCAGTCATTCCTTGGCGTGAGTTATCTCTACCTCGAACTGATAGCTTTTTTGGCAAATCCAAGCCAATGAATCGTCGCCAGTTCAGTTTGCCAGTGGGGTCTTGGAAGTTGAATCCGTTGTTGATGCGGATTGGCTATCACCCGTCCGCAACGATTCAGCGACCATGCTCTAAAAATCCTGATCGGTCAACAGTTTCGTTTGTCCTATCCACTGGAAGCAAACGATTCACGTGCTGTGGGCTGGGAGGTCGCCGGTTGATCTACGACAGGAACGATCAAAACCCGCCTTGTCAAGATTCAATATCGACGAAAGAACTGGTCCGAGCCGGAGACATCAAGATGAACCTACTGGAACAAGCCAATTAATGAAACGGGTGCCATACTTTATGCTGTCGAGCCGTGAACTTATGTTTGAGTACTCCAGCTCGCCTAGTGGATATTCGACTCTAATGTTTGGGAGACACACCAAAAGAAAACAGGTAGCACCTCAGTTTACGGTAGTCCTACAATCAACTTCCTCACGGGCGGACTATATCTCTAGGTGCGTTCGATCCTATCTGCCGATGGTTCGGGTGTCCCTAGCTTACGTTTTGATTCTCGTCTGCGGAAACATCTTGCCTCAACTCCCATATATCGACATCATCTTCGACTCCCAAATCGTCGAGCCATTCCAACTTTGCTATCCAAATAACCACTTCCCCGTTACCCCACAAACCGAATGTTGCCGGGAATTCACTCATGGCTTGTAGCCCGAGTGTATTCGCATACTCACCACGCCGAGCCGCCGGCCGGGCTTGACATTTCCCCAAAGTGAGCTGTAGCCAAGTCCTCCCGTTATTATTCATCATTTTTGATCGCTCAGATCCAAAACCACAATTGGCGCCGACCAACGAGGATGCGCCAATGCTTTAATTTCTTTAGTTACGACCACGGCCCGTTCGTATCCACCGCCTTCGACTCGGAAAACCATTCTATTGGGGTGTGCGTCCGACGGCTCATGGGGATAGATCTCATGTGAGAGAAGCCGTTAGTGTATGGGAGGGAAACTTCAAAATAGTGAGTGATAGCTTCGGTCTCTCGCGGACATTTACTGTGTTCTGAAGTATATGGGCGGCTGACCTCACATCTGCCGGGTGCGTGTCCCGAAACCCGGGTGGATCCTTGAAGTGTCTTCACTAGCGGATATTGCTGGTTTGCTAACAAC
Source organism: Ceratobasidium sp. 428 (assembly GCA_019623705.1). Taxonomy (NCBI): domain Eukaryota; kingdom Fungi; phylum Basidiomycota; class Agaricomycetes; order Cantharellales; family Ceratobasidiaceae; genus Ceratobasidium; species Ceratobasidium sp. 428. Next base: position 13,600 of record WSTJ01000964.1, read on the forward strand.
TGGAAAGGCTTGAGTACTTTGTGCATTTCAACTGGCGTAGGCTTTTCGAACTTACGGAACTTGATATGGCGTACCGGCTTCTGGCATCTTCCTCCAAATTCCGTATACTACCGCTATTATTCATCTCTGTGTCCTCGACCATCCTCTCGCGTCTTCCCGTTTCTCATCCGTGGATCTGCATATAAATGAGATTCCCTTGCAGCTCTCGAGGAATAATGAATCTTTTTTGACATAGTTTGAGAGATCGCAAGATGTTACAAACACTAATTGAGGACAACCGGTGAAGAGGGTTTGAGTTCTCGGTCATTGAATTGGTATTTATCGCGGTCGGAGTGGTGGGTTCAGGTTTCGGTAGAAGACATCATTACGTAAGCGAAGCGGCGCCAAATAAATCCCGCTGTACAGAGCGGAAGCAAAAATCTTGGGGTTTGTCAGTTTTAAGGGCCGGACGAAGAGGCTTTCACAAAAGTGTTCCAGTCTACGCTCATATCTTCGGCAGCCCTACCTAAAGTTTTGCATTACTACGCCAAATACGTATGCTGGTCCGCAATTATTCGAGCGTGCCGATCTATGAGTACTGGTACTTGGGCCTATCATACTCTAGTATTGCAAAGCGGTTTACAGCTCGGCTCAGATAAGTGTGTATGAGGGACACGTATATATATTGCAATACGTACAAGCGCGAAGTTCAAATTGACTTGCATGATAGACTCACAGCCAAGGACTAGCATACAACAGTCGAGAGGCTTTTCGATAACACATACAATATATCCGTATATCTACGCACCTGCATAGCAAGTCCTGCTATACACCCAAACGTCTATTCGCCAATCAATTCGACTTCCGAGTCTCCAAGCGCGACCGGCCGTGTGGATGGATCGAACTATCCGCATCACCCGTTTCGTCTGTTCAGCCTGCATCGGTGTCGATAGTACTATAAATATCTAGCAGGTCAACCCAGTCGACTTCCCTGAATAGCTCGATAAAATACACGCACTATTTTTACCTTCCATCCAGCTCCAGCCCGCCGTGCTGACATTAGGCCCTCGCCAGGTATACGATGATATTTATCGTCAAGTGCTTGCGCTGTAAGATCTCTTGCCCGGAGGGGACAAATTAAGGACGCCAAACTTCTGGCTCTATGAGAAAAACTTGAGTTAGCGAATGCAAGTGGTCGACTCTCGTTCCGCTTACCGCTAGTTGGCTGAACGGTACACCCTACACGAAGTTCCGGTCATAGTTTTGCCCCTTTCCATATATCGAACACACCTCACGAACCGAACCATGATCGTTCTCCGCGTCATTGCTCTGCGTTTGTCCAATTAGTATGGAGTTCCTACAAATCAAGCCAATTGGAGGGAGAGGGAAACGTTTTGCGGCGGAGAAGGGATTGTAACGGCGAAGGAACAACACATTGCACGAGCATGTTAGCCATGTAGAACACGTTGAAAGGATTGTACCACACACCAATCGATATCCCGCCGATCATCCCCAATTATCCCTACACGACCTCACAACTTTTCCTTGCGCCCAGCAAATCTCGGGTCGATTAAGATATTCCCTGCAGCGCGTAGCCAACAAAGGGCGTGTCGAGTTTGAATTACTGTGTGCGCTGAACGCTCACCCGGCGCAGTAGCACAGTTGCACGAAACCAGCATGCTCGGTCGGATCCAGGGTGGTTTCGAGTGTGGGTGAGAATGTCGGTCTACGAGCTTTGACTAAATGACCAGTAAACTAGCTAGACCGGACCGTACGCCAACGACAGCCGGGCCTACTCACCTCCACATTCGACGGAATCCCTCTCATCGAGGGATTCCCCCTCTCGCTTGTTGTTGTCCGATACAGTGATAGCCGGTAGCCCCTTGTGTTCGGGATGAGTGTGCGGGTTGCAGAAAACCAGAAGGCTTTGTCATCGGGCGGAATCTTCGGTCGTGGTTGGTGTGGAGAGGCAGACTGGGCGTTTGATGGTCGCAGGCAAGATGAGAAGCAGCTGGGCGCTTCTGGCCCCTGGTGTTTGTGACGGTTTGGGATCATCGCAAAGACATGTCCCTCTCGACGACATCGATCCCGACTTGAACAGAGCAATCCGACCGCTTTAATTCTAGCTTATCTAGCAGCGATCGCTGGTACTTAACCTCGTAAACTATTGGCTCCTCTGGCACCTTAACCAAATCGACTATTCCCTGTACCACGCAGACCGTCCTCGTTTTTACTTCTGGCGACACAACGAATAAGTCTTCCTCGAAGTAACTAGCTCTTGACCACATATACGAACTGCATGCTCTTGCTCTTCTGCTTGATGCGGACCAACGACCTATTCGAGCCAATTGCGAGAACAATTCCGGGTCGGCTGGGACTCGACACCCTAGTAATCATCAACGACGAATAAATCTTGAGCAAATTAACCTCTTTGCTAGCTGGCTCGAGCTTTCCATCCTACAACGAACTCCCTCATTATTAAGATATATAATTTCCACCATGTCGCGTTGTCAGTCGTCAAATCATCAATTACCTTGCCTTGGCGTCTCTCTCAACGAGAATGCGCACCCCAAAATCACACAAAATTTATACTTATTTATTTTCATACCCCTCATGGGTAG
>WSTJ01000965.1:0-16192 GCA_019623705.1 Ceratobasidium sp. 428
TTGAAATTTTTTTGGTGGCCTGCAGTCCAAAAGACTCGGGTCTGGGAAAGTATTTTGCGTTTTTCTCCACCAGTACTCACTTTTAAGCAATTCTGGAGACAGATTTGAACTCCTGGGACCTGGCCGCATCTTTTTTAACATTTCACTTTTTCCTTTTTTGGTAAGTCCAACTACCATATTTAGTAATAGTGCTCAGATTGACTGCAAACTGCCTGTATGCTGGGTATATGCTGGGTATATGCTTGCTAATTTACCTCTAGCAACCTATATAGCTGCTTAAGAAACTGCTGTGAGTCTGTATATGTACCTGTGGCTGGTCAGTCTGCTAATTGTATGCTGAGTGTGAGGTCTGGATGTATCTGTAGCTCAAGGTTTGAGCTCAGACATTAAATGGTTCAACTCAAACTAGCTTCATGTAGTTAATCAAGACCCCAAACACTAATGTTTATTAATAAGAAATTGTTTTCTTAGTAGTTCCTGAGCATTCCTGGGATCACCCCTGGTGCATTGCTGGCTCAAAAGTCTACACAGAGAATTCTAGCTGATTGCAAGGAATCACAGCTAATTCCCAGGGATTCCTGGGATTTACAGAGGATTCCCAGGAATTCCCAGGAATCCAAGGAATTCCTGGGAATTCCTGCAAAATCTACCCCTTGTGCAGGCGCAAGGAGTTTTGTCCGGTACCGCCTTTCATATCCGATCGACTTCTGTAGCTGGTTCCAAAATAGGTTGAGTGTGCGACATGGGGGAATGAGGTGTTTTGGACATGGTCATATTGGCAAGCGCGACGATCGAGTTGATGAAGTGGGGCATCTTCAGGGTCAATTTGTGATGTGCCCTGTCACGCTCGAGTTGTATGCCGACAAATATTTTAGCCTCGCCTAAGTCCTTGCAATCAAAAGATTTCATAATTTCGCCTTTAACTTGATCCATATAGCCGGCAGTAGTGCAGATTAGGAAATCATCAACATAGGGGATCAGGATTGCGAGTTTGCCGTTGTCAGATCGAATAAACACAGAAGTAGCGGCAGGGTTCGGAGTATAACCTAGAAGCTCAAGTTTCTTGTTCCGGAAGTCCTGCCATAAACGGCCAGATTGTGTGGCGCCATAAAGTGCCTTCTTGAGTTTCATAACGGTAGGGCCACGACGACCAAAACCTTCAGGGTACTCGACAAATAAATCGCAATCGATAGGGGCGTGTGTATATGCGCCGGTAACGTCGATCATATGGATATCAAAATCGAGGTGCGTTGCTATATTGAGCACAGCCCTGATGCCATCCAAATAGGGAGTAGTAGAAGCGGTTTTGTCATAGGATAGGCCAGGGATCTGTTGATTTCCTAGTACGACGCAGCGTGCCCTGTAGCGAGCAATAAGGCCGTCTTGATCGAGTTTCAACTTGGTAACAAACATGGAACCTAGGATCTGCGCAACGCGAGGGACTTGATCGCGGGGAAAGTCATCAAAGATGTCGAGTTTCCGGAGTTGTTCCATTTCGGCTAAACCAGCCAGGTTCCATTGATGGCTGTGATCAGGGTCTCAAATTGCATCGGACCAATGCGGAGATAGATTGTCGGAAAGTATGGCATCATCAGAGATAGCAGGTTTATTGAGGGTATGATAATTCCGCTCTAGCCAATAATCAAAGTTTGTGAGATTGTCAAAGCAATCAGGGTGCGATAAGGCGTAAAGAGCGCGTTCCGGAAGTAGACCTGTATCAAAAATAGCGCCTTCGGCAAGTTCATCATATTCTTTGATGTCATCAATGTCCCGATATTTTGGTTCGCATTCCGTGATTGTGAAGATGTCCTTAACCCAATTGATTTGCTCATAATGGGAAGTAAGAAGCGAACGGAAGTCAGCAGGGACAGAGCCAGAAGCAGTGGCTGAGCAAGTGAAACGTGGGATGCGATCAAGGGGCGCAGAAGCAAGGCGATCATGTTGATGGGAGCGAATAGGAGCCATTTTTGTGCGAGCTGTCTTTGGGATGTTGGAAGGACCAGCTGTAGGTGTATGTGCTTTTGTGTCCCTCTTGTCTTTGTGGGAATCTGTCTTGTGTGGGAACTGGGAATTGTCTTCTTTCTTCACAGGAGATCAAATAGGAGTTGAGGAAGACGGAATAGATTCTTGTTTAATTGCCGGAGTGCGATCGACTTCTTTTCCTTTTCCTTTGAGATTGACTTTCTTCTCCCCCTCAATTGGCAGTTCCACTTCCTGCCATTCTTTTGGGTCTGGTATTTCAACTTCTTCGGAAAGTCCGAGAGGTGGTGCTTCTGTACTAGCAGAAGGATTGGGTAGGCGACGGGGAAATAAAACGTTCCTAGATTCCTGAATAGCTCGATGTGGTAAGGCCAAGTACGTCTGCAAAAGTGTTTTTTCTTGATGAGCAACTCACCTGTGGTGAGTGCTCGTTTAACACCACGGAGCGCCCGGTGAGTGCGTGACTCGTTCTCACGAATCACCTACTAACCGATTGATCGGTCTCATGAGCCTCATGAGAATTTGATGGCTCATGAGCCTCATGAGCATTTCCATATCGGCTCATGAAGCTCATGAGCCCACGGTAAGTTACTCATATGGACTCAAACGCTCAAGACGAGGGCTTGTGAGCCTCATAAAGCTTTGTATTTATATATAGTAAATATATTTTGAGATTCGCGTTGTTCGCGCAGACAAGGTCACAGCATAATCATATATTATTACATGTAGCAACGACAGTACATAGGCGTGGTACAGCGAATGGCAGCGTCGGCAACTTGATAAACCGACTAAGGTCAGGGCGGCAGGCTGTATATTCTGTAAAATCGATCAGTGGAACGAGCGCTATACAGACTTGTTACAGCGCAGCCGTACGCTCGCTCCGAAGCATTGGCAAATGTTCAGTCGTAAGCGATAAACTTGGGAGATAGGAAGTGTTGACACTTACAATGCGTCGGCTCTTCTCAAACCAAAGGAACGGACGAGGCGGTCAATGATGTAGCGAAGATCTGCTCGAGTGTAGAGGTAATCAGCGGTTGCAAGCGCCTTCGGCGCGGTGAATCCCAGCTAAGTATATGCATACCAATCAACAATAAGTTGAGCCACCGTGAACATCGTAGCTCGAGCAATGTGCTCGAGTCTGCTCTCGCGGTATACTTCGGCACACGCAGTGAGGGGAGGAGACGAGGTTGAGGGGGTTTTGACGAGGGGTTTTAGATACGTAGATGTGTCGCTCGGCGTAACTCGGTGTAGTAGGGGGTGTGGCAGTGCCTGTGTATATCTAGGTAGTGCCTCACGTGTATAGACAGCACCCTTCCACCGCTACCGGACTCCCCGCGCCCCTCCGGGACCTCTCCACCGTGGTGACGAGTGTGGATCCGATCGCCTGCGTGCCCTCTGCCCGCTTTGAACACCTTTTTCTGCGCTTTTTTGCGCGTTTCAACGTACTTTACGCGTCTCGATTGCGGTTTATAGACCGCGCACAGCCACCTCTAGTGGCACCCACCCGTCTACTCGATTTCCCGGCGCGCACACGCGCGTAACCGCCTCAATACTTGTTTCACGACACTCTCCTACCCTGTACGAATCGAACGCACCCCTGCACGCCTGATTTTGTTAAGGTTTGATCAACCCACAACCTTCTCTCCCTCTGCATCCCCCACCTCGGTCGTCGCGTATCCCCCACATCAAAACCGCGTCATTTGGGCTCTTTAATACCTCATTCGAAAGCTCTTTTTTTCGCATCGAACACATTCACTTGCGAGTCCGCCCACCGTCAACTAAGCGACACGCAGTGGATTTACCGAGTTTGGCCAGTCAATTTGCCCCTCGATTTTAGACTTTGGTTTTCATTCTTTTTCTTTGGTTAAATATTCGTTGTTCGTCGAGCTTAGCACATCGTCTGGTAGCTACTGTTGCCACGCATCTGACGATTACCTTTGTGGCCTACATCGTCAATTCTCTCCTTCGCCGCAGCCATTTCCGCTGAGCATCTCGCTTACTTGGTGCTCCACATCGATTGGCCTCGAAGTTTTATTTTTACGATCGTCATTTTTCGTCCGTTCTGCTCACGCCACCCATCGTTCGACTCGTCTTGCTCCCGCGCATCTGACCGTGCCGTTTGTGGTGGCCTATCCTGTCTCTTTGGTCGTCGCCGTCGCACTCGCTCGCTCTCTTCGGCTTGCTTATTCAACGCTCGCGGCTAGTGGTGTTTTATTTCTTGCTCGCTCAATTCACTGCCAATCCTCGCCGTCCGTATACCATTCGACTCCCCTCGCCGGCGCGCATCCAACAGTGCCGTTTGTGTCGGAATTCACCCTTGCCCAACGCCACTTGACCCGCCCTCATCGTCACCATGCCCTCCGACTCTGAAGATCAACGGGAGGCCCGCGAGTTCGAGCGCTCCTTGCGCGAGGACGTGCTAGCCGGTCGTACGGACCCTGCGCAGCTTGTTTGGTTCGTTGCGCTGCCTAAGCGGGTTCGGCGCAGCCTGCGACTAATCGTTGAAACTGCCAAGCACGACAAGGCACGGCTGCTGGAGCGACAATCGACGCACAAGGCACTCGGTGTGCAAGGTACACAGCAGCCGGTGCCGCCATCAAACCCGTCACTCCTGCCCATCGATTTCAACCCATGGGCCGAGCCCTGCGCGCCGGAAACACCTCACAACGACACCCTCACAACCGCCGCCCCCCAGTGTGTGGAACCGCCTCCGGTCCAGCCGCGGGACCTTTCGTGTTTACGGGGCGACGCGAAGCCATGGACGGGCATTGGCCGACGCAAGAAGCGCTGCCGAGCGTTTCATGCGATTGGTCAGGCCTTTGTCATGCGTCGTAAACTCACCTCGCCGCCCACGGCTGCCCCGGTTTTTACGCTCGAGCAGGAACCCGAGGTCCCGACGCGCCCCGACACGCCGCCTGACCTTCGCGAAGCGGTTTGGCACCTCGGCCACTCGATCCACGGCGTTTACGGTCCCTTCACACCCGACGTCCACTCACTCGCGTCCCCTGAGCCAGAATCCGAGCCCAAACCCACGTTGCAACGCCCACTCTATCCACCCACGCCCCCTCCAATCGAGCAGATCCCAGTCCAGCCTGGTGAGCTCAACGTTTATGGGCACGATGTGGACCCGTGTTTTGCTTATGTGGTCATGCGCGGACATTGTGCAATCGCGCCACAAGCATCTCACTCACTTCGAGATGCTGCGGTCTCGATTATGGGTGCCCAATCCATTGCTCCAGATGTGTTAGGTCAACTCGCATCAGTGTTATTCCCGGGCGGCATACATGATTTTGACTCGGGTGTTGAGCCCCATGATGCTGTGCGGGATTTTTGCCGAGGGTGGTATGAAGTTGTACAGTGACGACTTTTTTTTTTTTTCTTTTCTTCTTGTTTGTTTCTTGTTACCCTTTTCTTTTTCTTTTCTTTTGTGCACTTTTTTTCTTCACCCTTTCTTGCTTTATAGTGTCGCTTCTTTTCCTCTTTTCTCCTCCCTTTATGTTGGCTGCTTCCCCAGTCGAGGGCGACTGGCCTGTTTTATGGGGGGGCACCTGTAGTAGGGGGTGTGGCAGTGCCTGTGTATATCTAGGTAGTGCCTCACGTGTATAGACAGCACCCTTCCACCGCTACCGGACTCCCCGCGCCCCTCCGGGACCTCTCCATCGGTCGTAGAACTAATCACTCCAAGATCAATGCTTCGGATTGATACGATTGGCCTATTTTGTGTATCGACGCTACGGTGTTCTATGATGTTCTACGACCCACGGCGTATCTCGACCTGTCATGACTTGACACGCTTCCTAGAATATAATCTCAATTTTATATCTTTTTCAGAAACACTTCCCTTTTATGAAACAATTATCTTATGACCAAGCACTTACTTAATATCTCGTATTTCATAATAACCTTTATCTATATCACGTGTTCTAGAATGTTCCAGAAGTCTGACTAATCCTTCTTATTTCATATCTCATATCAAATTAGTTATGACTCGTTCTTTGTACACGTAGATACAAGGCTGTGCTCTCTCTTGTATATAACCAAGGGCAAGTTCGAGGTTACAGACCAAGAACTTGACCTCTCGTCAATACAGTTCTTTCTTATATCCTTTTGGTCACTGGGCTATCAGTCGCCCATACCTTTGCCTTATCATTACCCATCGTTGAGAGGACTCTGACACTAGGTCAAGTTCTTTGGGTTGTCGCGGCAGTCGTTCACGCTGTCAAACTTCCCCCCGTCGTCGTCCTCCACTATTATACTTTGTTGAGAACCTATTCGAGACAAGCGCTGGTCTGGTGAAACAGTAGATCGACGGTGACCCTTGTAATAATCAAAAGCAAGGACGTCCTACTAGTAACCAGGGAGTACCGCCCTCTTATAGTGTAATCTTCACCTCGCCTGGGAATCATATCCCCTGCTCAGCGCCCTTAGTCAGCCAAAAGCACCGCTTGCAGATACCACACCAGACGCTTAGGCTATAAGCTGGCAGTGACTGTCCAACGCTAGTGACAGAGGCAAGGGGTTAGCGCTTAGAAGCAGTTAACTATTGATCGAGTAGCCTTTTAAGGTGAACGCACGACCTAATCTGGATCTCCAAGAACATCACTGCTGTTGCTACTGCAACTGGTTCCACCCCGAAGTTTGCTGCTGGAAAACATATTCTCCAGCCAAAGTTCGCAAAGGAGGACCTTGCGAATCCACTATCCGTTACATTCCGATCAAACCCCAGCAGCTTCGCAACCAGGCACAACAGTGCTTTGTCACACCTCCGGGCGCTCCTGGCTGCAACATCTGCCTTAGACCTAACGACGGGTCTAACACTATCCAGTGCCCTTATTGCCCAAAAAGGGACGCATATCGTATCCAAGAAACCTTCTATCAATTTAAATCTCGTCTCTAAACAGTTCGTCATCAAAAGTCCTTTTACTATCAACCAATATCAATCTTCTCTTTAGTGTCACTTCCATTAAACGTTCAAGCAGAACCACTGGCCGTCGCACCACCACCTCGAGCAAGACCTCTACCTGCGCTTCGGTATCCTACACCAGAAACTTCTCAACTCGAACCAGCAATCTTACCACACATCGGTTGGACAATCAAACCGAACGGAAACATTGGATTGTATTTAATCGACATACCCAATACGTTCACAAGCCTTTATAAGAAAAGGGCCTCCAACCTTGCAAGGTTACTGTGGTACCAGAAGTGGGAGTACCTATATACCGAAGAACCACCAGCGTACAAAGAAGTAGAAGTCGTCGCTCCATCGTATTTTAACACGCTAAAAAGAAAAAGAGAAGACGATGGCGGCCCCACCTCCTCCCAATTTCGGAGACATGACAATGGGGGAACAAATCACTTGGTTATGTAATGCTATGACGAATATTGTATTAGCTGTAGACGATATGAGAGGAAATTTGGCGGTAGCCCGCACAGAAATACAGGATTTGGAAACTCAGATGACGAATGACCGAACACATTTTGACGAACAACTCGGCTTAGCTGGGGTAGACGTCACTAATACCTTCAGCCGCGTGGTGGGCATCGAAGCCCTTGTAAACACAGTCATCACCAATCAGAACCTTCCTCCATCGCAAGGAGGAGGGCAACCACAAGGAGGCCAGCAAGGAGGAGGACAACAAGGCGGACAACAACAGCCGCCCCCTCAACCTCCAGCTGGTCCGGTTGGGCAAGTCAAGATGGCTAAGCCTGACAAATTTGACGGTTCCAAACGCGAGGAACTTAGAAAATTCATGACATCCTGCCGCCTCTTCATGGACACAAATATGCCCAACCATGGAGAGGACGCCAAAATCGCATTTATTATATCTTATCTCTCTGGATCAGCCCGTCAATGGGTGCAGTCATATCTTGAAGTCGACATGTTGGGCAACCAGGTAGTACTTTGGCTACATGATACTACCCTATTTTGGCGCGAAATGAATGCTCGCTATGGTCAACTCAATGAAGGAGATGACCATAGACAAGAACTTAAGAAGCTTCGCCAAAAGGGTATGGTCCAGGATTACCTCACGGAGTTCCAGAGACTGTTGGCCTATCTAGGATACAATGACATAACCTTGCATGACATGTTCTATGACCACCTGTCTATAGAGGTCAAGCATAGCATGCTTGCACAAAGCTTTGACCCGGCGGGCACTACTACGTTCAATGAAGTCGCTGAGCGAGCTTTGCTCATTGACAAACACATTCAACAGTTCGCTAAGGTTGAAAAACCGAAACATACTTCCTCACCCGCCTCTACAACCACTGCTCGCACTACCACTACCACCACCACCCAGGCAACGACTACCAAAGCACTCTTATCCAAGGGGGACCACGTCTTTACAATTGGAACCGATGGTCGCGCAACTCGTGGCAAGGTTACCAAAATCGCTAAGAACGCTAAAGGCTTCAACGCCCCCTGGGTCAAATGGGATGGTCAAGATAGCGAAGTAAAGATGACCTTTGACTCTCTGAAAAAGGACACTCGGCCAGCACCAAGTACGCCGAGTGATCCAAAAGGTCCCGGGCCAATGGACGTGGATAGCGCGGGGAAAGGAAAATCGGTGATGACCTGCAATAGGTGTCAAGGCAAAGGACACATGGCAAAAGATTGTCCTAGCAAACCAATGTCGGGTTATGAAGCATTGGTAGAAAAGGTGGAGTCAGAAAGTGAGGAGTTGGAAAAAGAGGACGCCTGAACAGAAACAGGAGATCTGTTCTGGGCGAAATCTTGAAAAAGGTCAACGCGTGTAACAATAATATAGAAAACTTGGAATGTATGAGTTTAGGAAATAAATCTCAACTTTTACTCTACTTCCGCGCGCACCCCTTACAAACCACTCCTGATCAAAAAACAACATACACAATGAAAGGATTCCACGGCTGGGCTATGCTGGACTCGGGTGCTACATCTACTTTTATAAACCGTCGCCTGGTGGACGAGTTTAAGATCCCAACAAAAAAACTAAAAACACCAAGAAAACTCCGCGTCATCGATGGACGCGACATCGCTTCGGGGCAAGTCACTGAGTATTGCGCCCTAAACCTAGAAATATTTGGACACAACGAAGTATTAAGTGCCTATGTAGTAGATGTTGGTAAACATGACTTAGTGCTGGGTATGTCCTGGCTAAGCATTCATAACCCATCTATCAACTTTAAAGACAAAAGTGTCTCCTTCAATTCGGAATTCTGCGCAAAAAACTGCCTTCACACAGCACACACAATATTCTCCGGCCATACCCCTGAAATTGAGTTGGCCGCTACCACTGAACTACCATCCAACTATCAAGATTTCTCTAAGGTCTTTGCGGAGGAAGAAACAAGCCCCCTTCCTCCCCATCGACCTTATGATATACAAATCGATCTTAAGCCAGACGCGCGACCTAGACATGGTCCTATCTACAGCGTTGGCGTCAAAGAAGACGAAGAAATGCGGTCAACCATCCAGCGACAACTGGAACATGGTCTAATTCGTCCTTCTAAATCTCCAATGGCCTCCCCAGTTATCTTTGTAAAAAAAAAAAAAGGCAAACTACGAATGTGTATTGATTACAGACGTCTCAACGATATGACTATAAAGAATGTCTATCCGCTCCCTCGCACCAATGACCTCATCGAGAAACTTCGCGGCGCTAAAATCTTCACCAAACTGGATCTTAAGTGGGGATATAACCTGGTGCGCATTCGCGAAGGCGACGAGTGGAAAACGGCATTCAAAACAAAATACGGTCTATTCGAATACCTGGTCATGCCTTTCGGTCTAACAAACGCTCCAGCAACCTTCCAACACTTTATGAACGATATATTGCGAGATATCCTAGATATCTACGTCATTGTCTATTTGGACGACATCTTAATCTTTTCTAAAGACCCAAAGGACCACCCAGAACACGTCAAAGAAGTTTTATCTCGCCTAAAGAAACATAACCTCTACTGTAACCTTGAGAAATGTTTCTTTGACGTCACGGAGATTGACTATCTGGGTCTTATCGTATCTCCGGAAGGTATCCGTGTTGACCAAGAAAAAGTTACTAAAGCGGTCGACTGGAAGGTTCCTCATAACGTTAAATCACTCCAGGAATTCCTTGGCTTTGTCAACTTTTATTGGAAATTTATCCCTAACTATTCGGCCAAAGCGCGCGCACTCTTCAACCTCCTCCGCAAGGATACAGTTTGGAACTGGGATAAAGAGGCACAAGTTGGATACGAGGCACTTAAGCAAGCGCTTAAATCAGCCCCGTTACTTATTCAACCTGACCCATCCAAGCAGTTCTATTTAGAGACAGACACATCAGACTTTGCCACGGGAGGGGTTCTTTCACAGATAGCAGAAGATGGTAAAATGCATCCGATCGCATTCCTTTCCAAATCATCTTCCCCTGCCAAAAGAAATTATGATATATACAACAAGGAACTACTGGCAGTGATAAAATGCTTTAAAGAATGGCGTCACTTGTTAGAAGGAACAGAAATCCCTATACAAGTCCTATCAGATCACAAAAACCTGGGTTACTTCCAGACCACCAAGGAACTTCGTGGTCGCCTAGCACGATGGGCAAATTTCCTGGCCGACTTTAATTTCCAAATCCTGTATAGACCAGGCGCCCAAAATAAACGGGCAGACATTTTGTCACGTAAGGAGGAGCACCATCCTGAAAAGGGGGGTGAAAACTCTGTTTTGCTGCCGCCAGATCTATTTATTGCAGCAATAACCCCTAATCACGATCTCGATCAACAGGTCAAAGATGGAATATTGACAGACCCGCGTTTGTCAAAGGTCATTACGGCTCTTAGGGATAATGAAAAGGTTAAGGACTGGGAATGGGACGACGGTTTCCTTAGGTTCAAGGGCAAGATATATGTGCCTAACGACAAGGAACTACGGAAGTTGATCCTAGAAAGCCGCCATGATAACGTCGCCGCAGGGCACCCAGGCCAATTCAGAACCTACGAACTAGTATCTAGGAAATACATCTGGTCCTCCATGAAAAAATTGGTAAACGACTATGTTTCTCACTGTGAATCTTGCATCCGAAACAAACACAGTAATCGAGTACCTCCAGGACTACTCAACCCCATTGAACTACCTCTTAGACCCTGGGAAGAGATTACCTATGATTTGATTACACAACTTCCAGAATCGGAAGGGTTTGATGCAATCTTGACAGTCGTCGACCGGTTATCTAAAATGGTACATTTTATCCCAACAAACTCCAATGCCTCTGCCGTCGACGTAGCCAACCTGTTTGTTACATACGTTTGGAAACTCCATGGCTTGCCAAAAAAGACAATATCAGATCAAGGACCCAACTTCAATTCAAAATTCTTACGGCAACTTTACAAGCACCTCGACATTAAACCTTCATTCTCCACTGCCTACCGACCTCAGACAGACGGTCAATTGGAACGAACCAACCAGGTAGTAGAAGGATTCCTAAGGCACTATGTATCACATCGCCAGGATAATTGGGTCGCTCTTCTACCTATGGCAGAGTTTTCATATAACAACGGCATACAGGCATCTACCGGCAAGACTCCTTTCTATGCATGCTATGGGTTCCACCCCCAATTTACCATAGGGGATACAGATACAAAGGACGTACCAGCAGCAGATGAAAGGGCAGATTGGTTGAAAGACAGTTTTGACGAACTACGGGCAGCCCTAGAAACATCTAATCAGAAGATAAAGGAGTTTTATGACCGGAAACACAGGGCACCAGTCAAAATAAACATGGGAGATAAAGTTTTTATTGATAGCCGGGATATACAAACAGATAGACCTTCCCGGAAACTTGCCGCCAAACGTCTAGGACCCTTCCAAGTACTAGAGAAAATAGGAACCCACGCCTTCAAACTAAAGTTACCGCACACTATGAAAGTACACCCTGTCTTCCATGTCTCCAAAGTACTACTTAAACAAAATGACCCATACCAACGAGAGCCGGTTCCACTACCTCCTGTTATTACACCAGAAGGCGAAGAAGAGTTTGAAGTAGAAACAGTTCTTAATTCTAAAAAGGTTAGAGGTGTTGTCAAGTACTTGATCAAATGGCAAGGATATGGTCCAGCGGATAACACTTGGGAACCATATGAACATCTGGTCAACGCCAAAGACACATTGTTGAAGTTCCATCATAAAAACAAACGTGCTCAGAGGGACCCTCGGGTCTAGACGGGGGGTAGTGTCATGACTTGACACGCTTCCTAGAATATAATCTCAATTTTATATCTTTTTCAGAAACACTTCCCTTTTATGAAACAATTATCTTATGACCAAGCACTTACTTAATATCTCGTATTTCATAATAACCTTTATCTATATCACGTGTTCTAGAATGTTCCAGAAGTCTGACTAATCCTTCTTATTTCATATCTCATATCAAATTAGTTATGACTCGTTCTTTGTACACGTAGATACAAGGCTGTGCTCTCTCTTGTATATAACCAAGGGCAAGTTCGAGGTTACAGACCAAGAACTTGACCTCTCGTCAATACAGTTCTTTCTTATATCCTTTTGGTCACTGGGCTATCAGTCGCCCATACCTTTACCTTATCATTACCCATCGTTGAGAGGACTCTGACACGACCCCTACAGATGGTTCAAGACTCGTCGATAAATACATAGCCTCTAGATCCTCGCTCCAACATCCCCTCACCCCCAACCACCCGCTTTGTCCTGCGCTCGCCTCGTCTACGTATCCAACTCTAAAGCTCCTTAACTCAGTTGGCAATATGTAAGCTAGTACATTCGGCGCGTTAATCCGCAGTTTATTATAATCAGACTAGTTCTACAGTCCGCCGCTTAGTCGTTGTTTCCTACTGCCACAGCCCAGTCCACGGTACGTACACTTACAACACCACCGAGTGACAGATACTAAAGGTCTGTTTCGTTTTTACGGATGAGGCACAACATAAAAGCATGAACTACGCCCGAAAGCACAACACGGCCATCAATTCGTCGTACGTTCCCTTCGGTTTTCGCGTTGCATGTTACCACTAAGTCACAATCACTGTCTCGTAGGGTTTTGTAGTCTACATTCTCCCGCGATCGTAATTCTAATGTTGTACTGGCCAATTTGTATATATACACATGAAATTACATTATACCGTATGCTTGTTCAAGGTTGTGACCAAGTTAGCATGTCGAATAAACACCCGGATTATATATATCCAAATTTGGCCGCCGCTCGTGAGGCTCATGCATTTCATTAAGTATACTCATGATGCTCATGAGCCCACCACCCGGGGCTCATGAGGCTCATGAGCGCGAAAGGTGCACTTACGGGGGTTAATGAAACATCGTATCGGGCTGTTTGGAGCCCCATTGCCCCGATTGGCGTGATCACAATCAATCACTAGGCTAACATAATTCGGTCAGTGAGCGCCTAAGATAGGGGTAGGGTGGCTCACTCGCTCAGGCAGGTTTTGAGCACTCATGAGCGCTCAAAGGGGAAATAGGATTTTGCAGATGTATAGCCATGCTCCCCCTGAGTTCCGAGATATCCCCATGAAGATTGCAGTTTTTGTTTTGGCAGCTAATTTGTTGTGACCTTTTCCTTGGATTAAAACGTGACAAGTTGTGCCAAATAGTTGGAAATGGTTCATATTGAGACGCTGACCAAACATAATTTCGTGGGGGATCTTCCAAGTTTCATCAATTTTTACAGGCATGTTGTTCTTGATGGTGCAGGTATAAGCGACCGCACACTGCCACGCGTAAATCTTCCCTCGGGTGTTCAAATGTCCATGGATCATGCTTCTAGATCGTTCTATCAGGGTTCGATTCATATGTTCTGCCACGCCATTCTGTTGAGATGAGTAAGGGGCGGTTGTTGTGATTTCGGATCCATGTTGATTGCAATAAGCCCTGAGACGAGAATTGACTAGCTCTTTTCCGTTGTCAAAGTGTATGCGCTTGACCTCTATTCCTTTTTGAGTGCGCAGGAAGTTTGCAAAGGCAACATAGCAATCGACGGCTTCTCCTTTGTGTTTCATAAAATAAACAAAGGTAAAACGGCTGGAAGCGTTGGTAAATGTGATAAACCAATTGTTGCCTTGTATGGAAGTCGTCCTAGCAGGGCCCCAGACATCAGAATAGATAATGTCCCCAACAGATTTCGCCTTGTCTTGATGGGGCATGGTGCCAAAGGGCCGGACGGAAGCTTTTCCCTGGATACAGCCAATACAATCATGTTTTGGTGAGAAGCTCAATGACTTCTGAAGAGCAAATTCCTTGGAGCTAGACATATTGGACATGGTTACAATGTTGGCAGGGTGCGTGTGGCCAAGAATCAAATGCCAATCTTTCAGGGTGCACGTCAGGTACGAGGAATATTGATGAATGTCTGTTGTTGCAACAAGGTACCAAGAGTTTCCAGATCTACGTTCGCCTATTTTCTGTGCTAAAGCGACATATTTGTGTCCATCAAAAATCTTGATTTGGTCGCGCTCTATGTTCATTGAGTGGGACGAGTATTGATCTGTCCAGGCAGAAACGGAGATCAAATTAACTGGGCTTGATTCCACTAGGGCGACATTCTTTAGGATCAGCTGTGTGGGGAAGGAACCTTGAACGATTAGGGTATCGGACCCTTGGATAAAAGGAGTGCGGGTTCCTAGATTTAAAACAATGTCGCCTTTCCCTTGTAGGTTAACACTGCCGCCAATACTATTGACTTCGGAATGAAATGCGATGAAATTTGTTAAGTAATTGCGGCGGTTTGTAATATGGCAGCTAGCACCGGTATCCATAATCCAGGCATCATTGAGCGCAAATCCAAATTGTTCCTGAGAGGGTCCGACGATTTGCGCATGGTCAGGATTGATGGTTTCATTGATGTGCGCGACGACTTCTTTGGGAAGCTCAAGAAGGGTCGGACTGTCTGTATGCGTGTGTAGATCAAAATCTAAATCAATAGAAGGCTGGGCCATATAGGCAACTTCATTGGATCCAGAAGCAAAGTTCGCTTGTTCACCTTGATTTTGATTGCCTTCATTATTGTTATTGCTATCTTGATTGCCTTGGTTTCCGTTATTTGTGCGGTTATGCCAATTTCCATTGTTACGACCATTGTTCCAGTTATTATTGTTGTTGTTGTTGTTACCACGGTTTCCCTGATTACAATAATTTCCGCAATTGTTTCCACGACCCCTATTGCCACGGCCTCTATTGTTGTTGGTATTATTGTTATTGCGGCGAAAAGAACCTCTGCCAGGCTTTCTACATTCTCGGATAATATGCCCCTTGAGGCCGCAATTATGGCAAACAAGAATTAAACAATCATCGGCGCGTTGTTGACGTCCTCTATTGTTTTGATTGCCACGGATATAGTTTGCTTGATCGGGATTAGTGGCTTTGCGACGATGATATTCTGCAAGAAGGCGGGTAGAGATCTCCACTGAGAGTTGATTGCCATCAGGGTCGTTAGGCTTGGGAGATTGGTTGATCACGGAAACTAGATAGGAATAGGATTCTGGAAGGGAAACAAGAAGCTGCCGGATAAACTCTAGTTCAATAATTTGTCGACTTCCTTCAGACATCAGGGCAATGTTGAGTTCATTGAAGACTTCACGCATATTTTTGATATGATGTTTGAGATTTCCTCCTTTGGGCATAGTAAGCCGCGTAAATCTGGTGTGAAGAAGCGTCATGGCCGCAGACCCTATGTGTTGGAAAACATTTTCTAGAATAGTCCAGGCTTGGGCAACAGTGGTGCAGCAAGCTACATGCACCATAACAGCGGGTTCGACCCTGCGACATAGCATTCCTAGGGCCTTTCTATTTGTGGTGCGCCAATCGTCAATGTTTGCTTGGGTAACGTGTCGTGACCCGCTCTCACGCTTCACGACCTTTTGCGCTGCGCGCCTTTCTTTTGCCCTTGTACTCTAGCGCTGACGCGCCCCTTACGCTGTCTCGCGGCTTGACACTCATAAGCCCCTTTGTAAGCAGCCCTTACCCAAGCAGCACAGCCCGTGCAGCGTTTATCCTTCTACGACCTCTCGTGGCTATGACTAGTCTCCACTGTACCGACCCGCTTCTACGATGTACCGCCTCGCTCTACTATGTATGACTCACGTACGCACAGACCATGTACCTCGTAGTATACATACAGTGGAGAACAAGCCGAGTACCCTCAGCTTGTTCTACCTCGTCAACTCTCCCCTCTACAGTGTGACCATACTAGCAGGCTTTAGCGCGGCTAGTGTT
>WSTJ01000966.1:0-16183 GCA_019623705.1 Ceratobasidium sp. 428
TTCAGTTGGCGGCCACGCGACATTGGACGGACAGGATTTCACCTGTAAGTAGATGCTGAGGCTTGGGATTACACACTGTATAACTTGCCCCAATAGTTCTCCCGGTTGATTGCGTGAACGGCGCCGACAACTCGTCTCAAGGAATCAAGTCGAATGTTAGTAATTTAGCTAGGTATCCCGTGATCATCATTAGACATTTAGCGTAGGATCTTAGCCGATTATTGGTCAATCTCACTTCGCCTCTCCCAGTCAATTTGACGGTGAGTTTTGATGATTCGTTTGGCGTATGCAACAAGGGCTGATTCGATCTACAGCTTATCACTGATGTATGCAACACTACTTCCTTTATTACGCTAACTGCTAACTGCTCCCTGTACATAGTTCTGTTACGCTTTCAATTTCCTTTGTAAGTTTATTTCGGTGGCGTTCATTTAATACCCGGAGTGCTAATGTTCGGCTTGAAAGCCCTCCCCTACACTTTACGAAGAAATAGCGATGGTAGCTATTTCTGGGATGATTCCGCAGAGTATTCTGGCCGTGCCTGGAATCCTGAACACAAAATCGTTCGTGTTACCCTACATCTGATACCCGGTCGACTGAAATAATTCTGGATTAGCTTCATTTTACCGGCGGAGCCAAAGGTGCTGCTACAACCAGTTTCAAGAGTACTGGAAGCCTTTTTACTAGGGTAAATAGTATAGCTCCCTCAATGATGGCCTAGCGCTAACTCTCACCACTTTTGCAGGAGTTCTATAATGCTGGGGTGGGCATGGACCTACCACTATCGCAGAGAATGGACACTATCCAGTAGGCAGCGGTACAATGCCATTTAATGCCTGCGCTAATCCGGACCTACCACTCCCATAGAAAAGGCGTCGATCGATTCTTTGGAGAATACAATGAGAAACGGAAGGTGAATCTCCAACAGGAAATTCAGGTTAGTCTTGTTTACTTTCCAGACCTCCGATAAGATGATAACAATTACCCAACAGCTCTACTCTTCCCATAAGTTTGTACGTGTATTAGTAGCGCTCATCGTGTATGCGATTTACTAACTAAATTATATAGGATTTAAGCAATCCGGCCTCGCTCACAAATCTCCTTGGAAGTTCGTAATGCTCTTTCTCTTGATCCGCTCGGTAGATCCAATACCCAAACTCTAGTCACAACTATTCCATGTCTCGTTCATAATCATATGTAGTAATAAGCAGTTCTTATTCGTTATTCGTTCGCCGACCAGTCTGGACCCTTTAGTATGCCGCTATGTTCCATGTCGTTCGAGAGGAGCTTTGGAATGCGGGGCTCTTACCCATGTACTCGTCTTATATACCATGCTACCACGTAATTTTACATTCATGACCAGGGAAGTGACCGGGGCTACGAACGTCCGAGATCGACACATCTAAACCTCAAAACACAGCCCGCTTATCAACATGCATCCTACGTTAATCTTTACCCAATGGCAAAACCGCTTCTGCGGTGTAATACTTTAACTCGCGTCAACCAGAGCGCTTGTCCAGGATGTCAGAGCTCGGAGCAAGGGGATGGTGCGCATATAGGCTAGTGATGAGAATTTCGTCAGGGTGAGTGCGTTTTCTATCACGTAGTACCACAAACCACAACGTTCCTATATCGTCCATTGTTGTAGGATTCTTACAGTGCCAAGGCACAAGCCATTAAACTAAATGCACCTGTATCGTTGTCCAAGAGGATAGATGTGATGCAGTAGGTGCAAGCCGTATCTTAGCTGATGGGTCCACTAACCCACTTTTGTCGGTTTCTGATAGGAACAGTGTGAATAAGTTCTTGACCGATTACAACAGCGACAAGGGCAAGAACCTACAGCAGGAGATACAGGTTAGTTTCATACAATCATAATCGCAATCTGAAAAGCTGATGTATACACTGGCAGCTCTACTCATCTCACAAATTTGTCCGTGATTTAAATAAGCCATCAGTGACCTCCCAGCGTTGACTGCTGCTTGACAGGACCTAGCGGATCCGGCTTGGCTCGCGGACCTCCCTGCAAACTCTAGTCAGCTGTATATTGTCCAGCAGACCCGACACGCAGAACGAAGCCCTCACGTAATCATCCGTGGTAGGTGTTTTCAACTTTCGATTCTGTTTTCGAGTATAGAGTTCAGAGAGCGGTGTTTACAGCGTTAGAGTTACCCGGAGGGAGTCCCGTAGACTAGAATCGGTATCCACTTCTATAATATATACCAATTAATTCCTCACTCGCGCTAGGTAATCGATCTTGTCCCCATTCACCAACGGCAAAACTGTTGCATTAGATGCGCACAGCGTCCAAACTCGTGTCGAGCAGAGCGCCTCTCCGGAGGGTGGAATCTCCGAATAGACAGAACTCACGCATAAAGCCTAGCGATGGGCACTAGGCTATTCAGTGCAATGCAAGCGCTCATCTTTAGCGCTGCTCGCTCGTTGATACGCGCGATGCTCCCACAGTGCGTGTTTTACCGGCGTGAGCCGAGTCGTTGAAGAGATGCAAAACGCCGCGGTGAAGTGCTTCTTAGACGCCAGGCGTGAATTATTAAACTTTATCTTATGCGCTTCACGTGCACGTTTGCCCTCATGTAGAATGGTGGCGCCTTCTATACTAGTTATGCTACCCTTGCTAAACATGTATGTTGAAGTTGGGAAGACAAGATTCTTGAATTTGAATCAACAACGGATATCAACAAGCATACATGGGACCAGGAATGGTTCGTTCCCCGTTCATGAATGTTCTATTCGATGGATAATATGGAGCACAGCCTCGCGATACAACATCCGGACCAAAGATACCGATGCAATCATATATCAAGGCGTGCGTGTTTGAAAGTTTTCTACACCCCTCTTGAGTGACATCAAGCCGCCTCATTACTTACAATGTCCGCCAACAATCGAGGCTCATTCCCGCCAAAGTTACAGCTGCTCATCGTACGAAATGATCATTCACTCCTCGGCCTATCTCAAATCTCAAATTCTACAGATCTCCAACAATTACGAAGGTCTCTCCTGGGACGGCTCTGCTTCCGATGCCGCAAACAACATGGAGCTACAATCGACGAGCCAAGACGTTGAGAGACTTATCCGGTGGAGCACCTACTTAAACTCACATTACAAATGTGTTATCAAGAACGCCGCGAAACAGGACATAGTAAGTAAAAGATTCAATGCTTCACATTGACCGTATGTTCCGGCTAACATGTAGTAGGTATATGCGTTACAGCAGGCTGGCGACACACCTCGCGTCATCTACTGTACTTTTCACTGTATCACGTGATGGCACGCACCAGGGGCTGATTGGAGTTTTCAACTTGTAGTCAACGGCCATACCTCAGCGGTAGAAAATAGCCTGTCGCACTCTTTTACATGTAAGCCGTTTCGAAAACATTACATGTGGTGCCTGCTAAGAAAAGCGAGGATAGACTGGCCCAGGGATTGCCTTACGGGCGACGATGTCACTCCCTCTAACGGCCTAACATCAACCGTTAGTCCTAGATAAGTTCGGATATCGTATACTAAAAAATCTTTTATCCTCCAAGGAAATACTTGATATTTTGGCTTGTTCGCAAGTTAAGAATACACCTATCTTGGTAAGGCTCGTTGAAAGCTGGCGTGTAGAGCTCAAACTGAAACAACCCGACCGATTTGCAGGTGGTAACTGACGTGAATGCTGCTAGTAGCTAGACATTTGGGATCATGCTGACACTCATGCCGCGTAGTTCTCTTACTGTTTTAATTTTCTTGGTGGGTCCGCTGTATTTACTGCTATTTCATGCCTCACAATCTCAACTCTTGAAGAACTTCCGTTTGTTCTCAAAATGGACGATCACAAAAACCTCTATTGGGATAACCCTAGTGGCAGGTCAGTGGCGTCTGGAACGCAACTCGGCCAGCAAGCCATCGTGAGCCGCCACCATGCTCAGTCTCGGTTTTAGATCCTCCTGATTATTTGGTCGCCCTTTAGCTTCATTTTGCCGGGGCTGAAGCTGGATGCCAGGTACACGAGTTTGCGAGCACAGGGGGAATATTTACTCGAGTTAGTGGTGTTGAGTGCGCTCTTCCTAAACCTCATAGTAACGCTTGCACTTCCATGCAGGAATTCTGCAATGTTGATCCAAGGAGTACGTCGCTAACTCGGTGGGCACGGCAAATGAGGTAAGCTACATATTAAAAGTCGCTTTCCTCAACCCTTCCTGATTACTCTGTATAAGGGATGGCGTTACCCGATTCATAGACGCGTATAACCAGGTGCGCCCCTCTGATCAAGGTTGTCCGCCGCAGGTGCCGCAGGTGAGCTTTCGATTGCTGTTGGCGACTACAACATTGGAATTCTAAACCTCACTTCAATAGATCTACAGTTCGCGTCAATGGGCAAGTATCCTAATTACGCTGACTGCTCTTTATCGATTTCGAGACTCACCGGTTACTTTCCTTCTAGGACTTGGATGATACCAGTATCTGCAGAAAACTGGGACTCTGTCCTACCTGACTTTGAATTTAACTGCACTGTATACATTTGGTCTATAAAGAATCGTCTCGATACAAGCGAATTGGGGGGGGGGGGGCTTGAAACAAGCTCTGAGTCGCCTATCCTAGTATCATGAGTAACTTCATAGATTATTGTAGCTCATACTTAAGTAGAGGGTAAAAAGCAATGGCGGTCAGCAAGCTGAAACCCAACCCAAATGGTGGTATTTTCTTCGTTAAAAGAGCGTGATGACGTCAGTCCGAGCAATTCTCGTTGGTGTTTTGACGCGTTGCACGAGATTAATCTTTACTCCGGAGCGATGCCTCACGACAGGAGGCCATGCCATCGTCTGCCTCAGGTAGCAGCCACCCGCTTATCAGAGTTGAAACACTATTTGCTTCTGGTACAAATAGAGCCACACTTGGGCATGATTCACCTCGGAATGATAAGCTAGCGGATCGGCCTCACCATGCTCTTTAGGCACGCGCAGGGAATAGGGGATGAGCGCCGGATTACCAATTCTTGATACTGCCTGCTTTCATCG
Organism: Ceratobasidium sp. 428; assembly: GCA_019623705.1. NCBI lineage: Eukaryota > Fungi > Basidiomycota > Agaricomycetes > Cantharellales > Ceratobasidiaceae > Ceratobasidium > Ceratobasidium sp. 428. The sequence continues at coordinate 5,022 of WSTJ01000966.1, forward strand.
CGTTACAAGACATGGTTAAATTCTCTCGTCCCTCTCCCTTTCTTTTTTTTGCATCCCTCGCCTGGAGGCAGAAGTTTGTGTACTAGACTCTTTTTTCCGGTAAAACCCTCGATACATCTGGCTATATGCAGCTGTCATATGACGAAGTAGCACACATCGAAGCTACTAGGTGCCTATTCAGAGCAGACCAATCAGTCGATGCCGCTTGCTCTGTCGAGTATCAACCACTCAACAGATCTCGGTGCCGACCTTTGGCGTGTAGTAGAGTAATGAGTTCTAATTTCTGAAGTTTTTGATCGCCTTTTCCGTTATTCGTTGAATAGTCATTGTTTGCCTTGTGAGGGAGGTCAGGACGAACACCTTGGGACCTACGCACAACGGAAAACCTCGAAGTCTCCGCTTCTTAGGTCCTTTGGTGGTATCAGCGGATGCTTTTCATCTATTCCCTCTGCGCTTGTGGTGCGCATACCTAGTACACTGTCACAAATCTACTAGTAGTACTAATGGAATTCAACTTTATAGGTAACAATTAGCTACCTTGATCATTGCTGGGATGGCGCAGAGCTAGCTCATCACCATGAAGATTCGAAGTGCAGTATGGCGTTGTATGGTGCACCTCTCGACGAACGGGCGATTATTTGCACCTTACAGTCCGGAGGCATACGGGACATCATACACTTGTCAGATGAAACGGCTACCAAGGACAATGTGGTTCGATTATTAGTACCCATAACATCGCCCTTGGTTGCTGAAGTTCTTTATTGCAGCTGGCTAATCTTCTGGAGGTTTCGGTTGGAAGACCTTCTGTGGTATATTGTCAGTACTACATTGCTATTAAATCGAGAATCAACTAAAATTGTGGCCATGTAGTATCGGGTCATTACGAACCGCCCCCTGGCGGGGGCGCTCGAGTTCAGAAAAAATGTGAGATATTCATATGCACTAACCGTCTGCAGAGTGGCAACCAATTCATTCGTAGTTTGGACACACGACTGCTACAAAAAGCCCGAGCATAGAGGACCGTCGCGTGGAGTGTCTGCACAGGTATGTCTCCTTGACGAGGGTGATTTGCGCTACCGTGGCTAACTTCTTTGCCCCTAGCGAATCTATCAGCTACTTTCTGAGCCGGATACCTCAAGAGCATGTCTAGTAAGCTTTTTTTCCAAAACCGCGAAAACTTCCGCTGGCTTACAATCGCGCTCCGCGGCAGTTTCTGACCGACGTAAGTTTTTTAATCTGGTTAATCACAATACCACCTACTCAGTAATCTCTCGATTAGTTTTGTTATGCGGACAATATAAACAGTGAGTAACATATCATTAGAGCAAAGTATTGTAAAGTACAAGTCTTGGCAGGTCTCCGCTATAGACTTGAGGTCATTGAAGGGATCCCAAGCTGGTCGGAGCTAGATGAAGGAATTGAGCGGGGCGACCAAGACGTGATCGTGCGTGTCGCCAAGAGTAGCTGTTTCTTATAAGAAATTAACGTCGAAACAGCTACATTTTGCTGCTTGCAAGGCGAACGAACGGGCGTTCGAGACGGAACAAGGAGGATTCTTCACCCAGGTGCGTCTCTAACCCAAGGCAGTAAAAGACAGTAGTACCTAAATTCTGCTACTAAAGTCACTTTGTGAGGTCATGAGTACACCTACGCCTTTACCGGACCTCTTGATGACAGTAAGGTATGTTCATCAATCCTTCGCAGGTCGGCGATTACGCTAATGTATGACGCATATATCCACAGAAAAGGCGTCCAACGTCTCATCAGGGTCGGTGATTTCGGCCCCGAAGAACACAAAGCTTGTCAAACTCCCCAGGTAGGATAATTTTTAGCTCTTGTATGACGTGAAGCTTAGCTTTTGGCCTGCCGTCCTCAGATCTACTCCTCGCATCCGCTTGTAAGTAGAAGGCTCTTTCGTTTTTGTTTTTGGCTTGAACCTGGACATAAATATTTAGGACTTGGAGGATGCTAGTATCTTGGAAAAGTTTGGCTTATTTTATCGGCCCGTTAATCCACCTCAAAGTAACTCACGTTTCCGGTCCTGGTTCTACTAATGCCTGGTCCGGTTCTGTTGATATCGTTATTTGCCTGCATCCACAAAATGTCTATTTACTATCATCTTTGCGAGCTTAATTTCGTTCTTTAGTACTCTTTTTCAATTAGAACTCTTATGCTCAAAGCCGGTTTAGCAACAATTTGCTGTATTTTTGTGTTCACTCGCCGATCACTACTCATAATACATTCGTTACTTCAAATAGTTGATCTTGATCCCTAGGGCTTGCTCGACAGACCCTCGTTGAGACGCTTCTCAGCCTCCTCGTAGTTAATCACGTTCCAGATGGCAGAGAGATACTGAGTAGATACAACTATTAGTAGGTGTCGAGTGACGGTATATAAACTTACACTAGGTTTGACGTTCTTATATTGAAGGTAGAATGCGTGTTCCCACATGTCAACTCCAAAGAGAGGGACATACGGGGCTTCAAGTGTATTACTTTGAATCCTAATATTGGTAGCCGACGGAACACTCACGAAGTACGGGGTCCTGATTTGGAGTAGTCATGATGTCAAGACGCTTATTCGAGGTATTCAGGACCAGCCAGCCCCAACCAGATCCTTGAATACCAAGGCAGGCAAGATCGAATTCCTCCTTGAATTTGTTGTGCGATCCAAAATCCCTAGACGAAAAGATCTGCTTGGCCCCGCCACACGATATTTCAGAGTTGAACCAAACATACCTGTCGATTGCCTCCTTAAGAGGGCCATTCTTGAGCTTTCCACCAGCGCCGCTCGCAGGAGCAAGATTCTTCCAGAAGAGTGAATGATTGATATGACCACCACCATTAAATTTGATCGCAGACTGAAGGGCAATCTGCTGGCGAGCGGAGTTGGGATCCCCCATAAGCTTAGCCAAATTCTTGACCGCCTATTGAAATACAAACGTTGCTCATTCAACATGACACGATACCGACAAGAGAACCGCTTACGGTGTTGTAACCATTGACGTAGGTGTGGTGGTGTTTTGAATGATGGAGGGTCATAATTTCCTTAGAAATATATGGCTCAAGCGCATCGTACCCGTAAGGCAGTTCAGGGAGCTGTATACCCAACCGTGAGGGGTGTCTCGCGTTATACTCCATGAATCACTGACCTTAAGATCAGACTCAGACATGATGGTAGTTCAGTGGTGGTTGTAGTGTTGGTCGCGGTGCTCGGCGACCGTATCTTATATCAGGCATCAGCTATTGCATCATCGATGGCCTGCTGAGTGAGCCGATGTACTCGATATGCCCTCGGAGTTCCGAAATGAATCATGTGATGATTGTTTGGGCTGGTGTGTGGCTACGATAAACATATACTGAGCCACCACATAGCGCGAGCTCCCTCTTCCTAGAAGAAACGTCAGGTTCGCGCAGACACTTTAGCACAATATCAGCTATAGACGGAAACATAATAGGACGAAGACTTCATGTCTACCCAACCCCGTTCGACTCCTGAATTTCAACTACATTTATTGGTCCTTTGCCTCATCTTCTAGACACTAGCCGCTTACTCATTAGCTCTGTTACGATTAGTTAGCTCAGATGTCTCTTAGCATATTAGTTATCAGTGCTTACGTGCCAGTTTCAATGATGGGTTGGTAGCTTAAAGTATTCTAGGAGTATTGGGGCACGTACCTGCAGGATGCGCAATAGGCCAAGCCACTACTACATCTCTCCACGGGTCGCTTCACTCTAGCTTTAAGGTGTGAGCACAAGATGCTTGCTCTAGCAACAGGCCATCTAACACACTACTCGTTTGAGGTCCTAAATGAAACATACGTTCTTCGGCCTGCTTACCTTCTTGAAAAACTGGAATTCCGCTCTGAGCCACCTAACTAAGCTGCGTAATTTGTGGCCATCAGATCCTCTGGTACCGACGTGTTCAATACCCGAATGTCTGGCTTCTTTTGAAATTCTCAGCTCGCATCCACTGAGTCAGACTGCGACTGATCACTGAGGGAGCTCAAATGGGTATAATTTATACGTGGTGACCGTTCTACTGCCATGCTCTTTATTTGTTTGTATATTGCTTTTAGATGTTTAGCAACGAAGCACGGAATTAGTAGGAGCCCTGTGGTTGCCGTGGTCGACTCACCACTCCCTTTTCTCCACTCCCCCTCCGCCTACCTAGCATGGGAATAAAGAAAATCGCGTCGATTTTTTGTTTGAGGAAAACTTCGGTACTGTTTGTTACTGTGCGTCTGGCGCCTTGTGGCATTTTCCGTATCCCTCTTCGGGTCCACGCCGAGCAGCAGAGTGATGGTACCTATGTTGTGGATGCCTCTATCTTTTGGAAGGCCCTTCTGCCGTATATACAGGAGCTACCTGCCTACAGTGGGTTTATGCTTGGTATGTCACCAATCATCTCATCGGCATATTTGTTGATTCGGGAATTTCTAGTATCACCAAACACTGAGGATTTGTTAGGCGTAAGAACCGAATGGGGCTGGGAACGCTCCATGGGGCCATACCTAAATCTTGGACGCCAGCCACGGCTAAAGTTTGTCAATGTGAGTCTCCCCTGTTCGCCTTGAGCGCAGCGCTAATCTCGAACATTTAGCTGTCGGCACAGGTTCAACACGCCACCTCACGCTCTCCGGAGTATTCATCCGCCCCAAGTTCACTTTGTTCCTAGTTTGATCATATGATTCGGATATTTAATGCAGATAGAAGTCCCCGAGACAAAGCCAACTCCTGAACTCGAACCCTATCATCGGACAGCTCCTTCGGTCCTCGATCTATAGCGTGCTGATGGCTCCGCCGCCTCCGAGTGAGGCTCCCGCTCTCGGGTCTGAGTCTTTGTTCAAGGGCAAGCTACTCCTTTTTCATCCAGCCTGAGAGTAGCGTGATGGAACAGCCTCCGGTTGTATCGCGTTGATTGAGATCTGTGCTCGGAAGTGGAAGACGTAAGGCCAACGGACAAGGTGTCGCTGTGGGACGTCTGGGATAAGAGGTTTTGACAATCGATAAAATTACCAAGTCTGTACGTCGGAACACATCCATGTACGCAGCAAGCATAGTTGGGTACTTGCCTGTGGAAGGCGACAGGCGAGGCAATGATCGACAGGCCAACTTAAACTCATTTAGAACTTAAACTGGTTCAGGCGAGTGACCCCATCGAAGTCGAGTGCTGAGTAGTATTTTATACTGTGTTGAATCAGTTCTGGTGCGCGGGGCATGACCGATTTAGTATTTATCTCTTACATATTCCCATTCAAACAGCCACAGAAATATGTCGAGAGTGCAAATCTCACGACTGGTGATAGATCAACTGGGTTGCGTTTAGTGGACTGGCATTGTGATGATTATTATCTATAGGCAGCTGTTGCTCTGCTTCTGAGGCGAAATTGTACGATCATTCTCCAATAGAATATTCACCTTCCATGTTTAGTGAAAGCGAGGCTGTTGAGCGGAATGTATGCACTCCATAGCTTAGCGCTGCGCGACCTGTTTGGCTCGATCGATCGCCATCCCCGCTCTGGGCGCTTAGCCTTGTTTATCAGTTTAGACCTTACTACCATCTCCATAAATCTATCATAAAGTAGTCTCACCCGAATATACCACAAACGCAGCATTAACTATTCTGGACTCTGCAATGAAAACAAAAAGCAAAAAATCTGGAAGCACTCCTGCTCGGAAAAACTCAACATCAACTCCATTCAAACTTACGACTTGTAAGCTCATTCTCTGCCTGGAATCGTGCTCAACCATGATATCATTAACGTACAAGCTATAGCCCCATACTTCTCTACAATCCCCCAGACCTCTGTCAGGAAACGAAAACATGTCGATGACCCCGAAGATGATATTGTGGCATGCTCCACTCCGAATAGGTTGGCGAGTGTTAAACATGAGACTCGATTGACTACATGTAAGTTGATCTCCCCGTGATTTGCGCAACTCTCAAATCCACAGGAACTTCCGTGTAGCGCCATATTTTTCTCAAACGGCCGCCATTCCTCCTCGTCTGACGCCCGTTGTCGAATCTGGAGACAAGGTGGAAGATGAGACAAGAAGGGAAAAGAGGAGGCGGAAGCTGCTGGTACGAGGCGAAACCCCAGAGGAACCACCACCTCCACCATCCTCCCCCAGCGCGTTGTCAGCGGCGCTGAGACGAATCAAACCCGAGCTCGTTCAAGGTGCGTCATCTTGCTTTCAAACTGTGTATTGCTAAGATTATTGCAATTTCAGAAAAAGTTTCCGACAACCCTTGGAAGATTGTTGTTGCTACTACTTTGCTGAACAAAACAACCGGCAAGGTCGCGTTACCGGTATACTGGAAGCTGCTAGACCAGTGGCCAACTCCTATCGCTCTCGCCCAAGGTGTGTGCACGAGTCCCGTTTGACGAATTCAGCTAATTGTTTCATGGTATAGCCGCTGCACCAAGTATTACTCAGCTACTCCGACCACTCGGAACCCAGTCGTTGCGAACCCAACGACTAATGCGCCTCTCGAACGCCTATGTTATGCATCCACCTCAACTTCCAACATCTGTTATGGCCGAGGCAACTTCGTCACAATCTACGCTCGAACGCTCCCCTACTCCGTCCCCGCGCCCTTCGTCCCCAGACATTCCTACGGCTCGTCCACTTCTGGTATCGGCTCAATCTCCTAAAGCGAACATAGCTACAAAACATCCTCGTCAGTTCTCCGCTAAAGAGTATAAATCCGTCCAGCAGGCCTCTGCCATCGCGCATCTACCTTTCGCAGGGCCGTACGCTATCGACTCGTTCCGAATATACTCGCCTAGCCTTTCGGGTGGTGGCGCACCATCTCGTGTGGACGAACAACTCCGACGCATTGCCTGCCTACCCAAGGTTCCCAAGGGGCAGGTTGAGCGGGACGACTTTGACGAAACGCCGAGTTGGTACGACCCAGAGCTACTGCGTGTTAATGGGGATGAGGATGCGGAATGGAGGCAGGTTAGACCGGACGATAAGGAGCTTAGGCGCTACCTGGTGCGTTATCTGGTTGATAGTGTACAGTCAATTTTGATTAACTGGTGAAGCAGGTATGGCGCTGGGCTATCGAAGGTATCGCGTACAACCCCGAAGACGGTCATACATTTGAGCCCGCGAGTTGGCTATACTTGAACTATCTTATTAGGAAATAGGCGGATCTGACTTCGAGATATACGGTCTGGGATATAATTTTGTATCTGATTTCTGCATATATACTTCTTCCTAGTTCGTGTATACACAAGACCAAAGAAACCTGTAGCAACCATTGACTGTTTGTCCTTCAAGACCCACAACTGACCAGTTATTGTTCACCGAAAGATATAACCACATTATTCCATCTCCTCTAGATCACCAACTTGAAACTTCTTCAAAACAGTAGGGTCGTTTAGATCCTGAGGAGAGAATGATGCTTAGCGTTCCGGTCAAGCACATGAATCTGCTACCGTACTCACAGGCTTAAATGAGCAGAAGATCTAACGATAGTGAGGTGAATAAATGTTAATAGTGTTCTTTTTGAGGACTACTTGCCTGCGGGATTTGTGGTAGTAGCTCCTTGTTCTTCGCCCCCTTAATCCACATGGATACTGTGTAACTTCACGCAAAATATGAGTATGTCTACGAAACAAGTTGAACCACATACCGGAGCTTATGGAGCCTCGCTGGGAGTGTGAGAGGCTCGTCCCATGTAGTGGCAAATGCCTAGATGCCTGAATTAGCAAGCTCCCCGCTTGTACTGAGAGTTGATACACAAACATTGGTGAAGAAACCGCCGCTGATATCCCCCTCAAGAGCCTCCTCGCCCCTATTTGCGCCTGCAACATGAATCTAGAGGATACGTGAGCCTCGGCGCTATCTGGACGCTACTTTAAAAGGCATACCGCTCGAGCAGCCGGTACTCGGCCATTCCAATGAGGAGATTCCTTCCACTCCGGCTCGCTCTCGAGGCATAGATAATACTGAAGTTCTGAGGATATGTTGTTAGGCCGAGTTGGTGTGAAAGAGTTGAAATACGTACGATAGTAATCTCCAGCATCACAGAACTAGTTGCGGATATAAGCTTATTGAAGCATTCGGTTGAGGTAGCCGAGACTTACATCTGAGACTAACTGTATGCTGGTTAGTGACTAATCACGAAATGAAATAAAAAGAAACAGCTCACCAGTAGTCTTCGATAGGTGTCCGATGTCAACAGGGTATTATACATTACCTTCAGACGCCAGAATTAAGCTCAGCCTTGGATGGGGCAGTAAAACGGCGACGTACTTCAGATGTGAGCCCTTGAACTTTACGGTCTTTTGTAATGCGAAAGTCTTTTAGTAAATCTGCCGAGTTGAAGCAATCCCTTATTGTTGGCCTAATCCGACGCGTAATCGAGCTAGACTTACAAGAGTTTGGTGATCCATGCCCCTGGACTATATCCAACAGAGATAAACCAGAGTACAGCTCGTGGAGGCAACCAAACTTACGATATATAAGACAAAATGTAGACACCGGTAATTTCCCCAACTCAAAGACCTAGTGATATGATTAGCACCGGTAAGTTTAAAGAGGGGAGAGTGTGTTACGGAGTAGAATTATGGAGACGCAGTGAAGGGGATGCGGCTTGCGACGTACCATTGTCTCTTCTGTAACATTTGATTTCCGATATACATCAAAGTTTTTGTCGAGCATCAAGTATTTGGACATATTCTCAAGGTCCTTAGATTCGCCAATAAGCTCCATATCATCACCGGTCGAACAATCAGGTTGGTCAGGTGGTGGTGGCCAGGTTAATCCTTTGTAATCATTAGTGAACTGCGTTTATTTTTAGTCAAGCTCCTTGAATTTGCTTCGCATGTAACGGATACTTACTAGATATGCGGCAGGCCGCGTATTTCGAATTGCTCCTCTGTGAAGAAGACTTCCTACGTCTCCAATCCATTCTTTCTGCTCGTATTTGGATGCCTCTACTCCAGAATCGGGACCTAAATTGCGCAGGCTATCGTGTAGTGATTAGTCGACGAGGGCCGGTTTCGAAAAGCCGCACGTCGGGCGCCAGCAGAGCAGAGACCTGGCGGGAATTAGAATGTGGAGAGGCAGTCATGCCCAGATACACACTCTGGTGGCTGCTCTGCCGGCGGCCCCGCTATATACTTGAGCGCGACACAACCCACGGAAACATTCTAGCTAATCCAAAAGATCAAAAAGCCAAGATATAACGAGAAAGACTGTTGGCGCTTTCCAGTGATGTGCGGTGGTATGACGCGTCTGTGGCGGTCTGGAGCAAGAGGCGGTTCTGGATAAGAGCCGAGCGCTTGGGCCAAAGCTATGTCAACGCTAGACTCCTGAGTGTTGATACGCTCCCCCACAACCTGCCGCCAGCACCTTTTCGGCCAAGTGTCGTGTTTGCCCTCGACCAGACGCGGCGACTGTCGATGATCCTGCGCCGCTCAACTTGGCCATTTTCCTATTTGTTCTAATTCTCCTAACGACCCTCATCTCGAGCCAACCACATCAAGCGCAGCAACGACTTACTTTATTATAGACTGGCACATTTTTTCTCTCTTAGATTTGGTCGAATCGCTGCGCTATGGCTGCTGCTGCTGCCGTAATTGCTCCTGTGTCGGGCTTACCCGATAGAATTATGAACGACTCTCCACCCACCACCCCATCATCGTCGAATGTGTCTACCAACGGCGCTGACTGGGAGGCAAAGTACCATGAGGTATCGGAGCTACTTCAAGAAACCAGGGCAGAGTTAGGTGAGTCTATATTGTACTAGTTTCAGTGGCCCGTTGGGTGATGTGGGTGGTTGGAGCGTGGGGACCGTATCACAGACGGGTGATGATATCATATATGGGCTAACATATTTCTCTGTTATCCAGATGAATTTCAGACGAGCTCAAAGGAACTGGAGGAGGAACTAGAGCGAGAACTAGAGAGCACAGAACAGCAGATGACAGACCTCCGGAATCGGGTGGAACGTGTCGAGCGGGAGCGGGACGACAGCAAGAACAAACTCAACACACTGCAAGGTACTCACAACACTACTGTTAACTCGTTACAACGTGAACTTGACGGTAAACCTTTTTTCAATTCATCCGTGTCACGCGAGCTGATGGATTCCTTGATCGCCAGCCCTTCGACAGCAACACGCCCTTATCAAAGTCCAACTTAGGGAACTCGAGGTCGGAAACGACGATCTAGAACGATCCGAGCGTGAAGTGAGCAGCTCGCTGGCCGACTTGGAGGGCCGCTATGCACGAGCGCTCGAGGAGAAGATTCTGCTGGAGCATGAATTGCAAGATCGGGTGGCGTTGGAAGAAGACATGCAAAGACTCAGGGATGAATTAAGAGGTACGCAGACTCAGTTTCCATAGCTGTTCGTTGCTAATGAAATATCTCAGACGCTACCGAAGAGTCCACCATCCTGAAAGAACAGAACACCCGCCTGTCAGAACAACATTGCGCCCTCGACGAACAAAACAAGGGCCTCGCCGATGAGCTCTCCCGGATGCGAGAGGAGCTCGCCCAGGCGCGTCACCTCGTCGAACTCGCGCGCAACCAGCCCCAATTCCCGTCGACACCTTCGACCGCCCCGAGCTCCGCCAAATCTACATCATCACACGACTCCCGCTCCCCTACCCCTTCGGCCGCATCCCGCACCTCGGACGATCTCCAACTCGAGGATCTAGTTCCCAAATCTGCACCGTCCGCGCCTGCGCCAGAGTCAGAGACCGCCAGCGCGAACGTGACGCCTCGTGCCAAATCGGCTATCCCTGTATCGCCATCAGCCAGGGCGCTGTCGGTGACACGTCGGCCCGGGACGGGAATTGCAATTCCGACGGTCGTACGCACGCCCCATGCCCAATCCACACGTCTTTCCCGAAACGCACTTGCGCAAAGCTTGAACGGTACTCCCGACCACCTTCGACGTAGCACTACCCTGCCGGCGCTATCATCCCCGGTACCGACTCGTCTCCCGACGGCACGAAATTCTCCCGCGCTCGGACCGCCCCCCGTTACGCCTCGACCGAGGATACCAAACGGCGCGTCAGGACTCGGACATGGTGCTACGGTCAAGCGCGGGACGGCTGTGCAGATGGTCGGGGAGATGCGCGCACGTGTTCGGACGCTGGAGCAGAAGATTAATCGGGTGCCTTTGCCACGTATTAGGAA
>WSTJ01000967.1:0-16181 GCA_019623705.1 Ceratobasidium sp. 428
TCTCCAGCGTACCGCGCCGCACTCCGATACGCGGTCCACGACAGCCTCGTCACCGCCGCGTTCTCAGGCCTCTTCCTACTCAAAGTCGCGAACCTGTTCCCGGGCGAGGTCGATCTGGCGGGTATAGCCGTCCAAGTGGACCAACTCGCGAACCTGCTGAGCGAAGTCGCGGCCGAACGGTACGCGCTCACGCTGCGAGTCATGCTCGCCAATCTGAGACGAAAGATCGGGATGACTACGCCCGGGATGCAACCTGATCCTCCGAACCCGATCGACGTGTCGGGTGTGGTGTACGATGCGAATCTGGCTGGGATGGGCGCGGGCGTGTTGGACGAGATGGCGTTTGTGTGGCCGGCTGATAGTATGTTTAGTCCGACGAATATTCCGCTGTGGCTCCAAGAGGCTGTGAGTATCTCCTTCTCCTTCTCCTTCCCCTTCCTGCTCCTACCTCAACCACCCCGACCGCCTCTTCCACACCGATCCCCACCCCTGCCCTGACCCCGCTTGGGATACCCGTGCCCCCACACTTCATCCTCATCTCGCTTCGCTTCCCCGTACACATGGCACGCTTACTGAACACTTGGCCCGTTCTCGTTTCGCAGAGCCTGACTGACTTGGGTCTACCCATCAACGGATCCGACGGCGTGTTTTTGCCCTTCGGCCCGGGGTGGACCGGGCTGGGCGAGATGGGAATGCCCGAGGCTTGGTAGTTCTGTGAGGCATTTTGTGTTGCTCCATGGAGCGAGCGCACCAAAAGCCCTTGTGCAAACTATCGATCGTTTGCTTTTTCCATCTGGTCTGGGTTTTACATCGCACCGTTTGACTTGGGTTGGGATTTGAAGTGTTCGTATTTGGTCATGATTTGACTTGTATATTTACGATAACTTGCTTATTTTTCTTGTCGTGTGTCGTGTATTGCTTGTACTTTATGTTTTGGCTTACTCTGTATCCCTGTGTGCGGCTAAATGCACACAGGGCTGTCTTGGATATCCTCATGGTCTCAAAAATAGGAGCATTGATGCACGTAGCAAAAAAGCGTTGAAATCTCGATAGCAAACAAAGTTAAATCCATTTGTAACAAACATAAAATGAAGAAACTCGTTTGCACCTTACTCTTCTTCCTCTTCCTCGCTTTCGTCCTCCTGAGCCTGGAGGAACTAAAGATAGATATATGAATGTGAGAAACTCCGTTCGCGTCGCTGGAAGAGGTGTACACGTATGCTTACCTTGACAAGAGGCTCGCTCGCTTTCAGGAAATGCTGCTTGCCCTGGGGTTTGGCGCCTTTCTGGAACCAGTAGATGATCGCTTGATCCGACACGCAGTCCTTGTTATATAACACCTGCAGAAACCAAAAGTTAGCATATTGACCTTCTTACTCGGCAGAAGTGTGAGGAGTTACTTGCCTTGAGGATCTGGGGGAAGGTCTTGATGATGCGTGTATCCTCGTAGCAATAGACTTGAACGACGTTTATAAGCGCGACTTCGGTCTTGGGACCATTGCAAAAGGGCTCGATAATAGGTGCGTATTTCTACAACCCACGCATAAGCATACCTCTTCTCCCGTCCCATAGCTCCATACGTACCGAAACCTCTCGGAGCGCAAGACCCTCAAGCTGGTCCGGGCGCGCAGACCAATCGACCGAGGCCATGAGACCCTGCCAGATCACCTGCACGAGCTCAGCCTCCGGAATAGCCGACCGAGACTGGTGCTCCTTGATCGCGGCGATGATGCTCTCCGTCGACTCTTCGCTTTCGCACATCTCCTTGAGCTGCGTCACGAGCTCGGTCTTGAGCACCGAACTTTGCTTTTTGGCGTACCAGTCGGCGACTTGGGTGAGGTTCGCGGCGCGGAAATGGGTGTAGAGGTCGTTAGGGGTGCGTTTGTTGGCTGGGAAAACGAGGAGGATGTCTTTGATGCCGCCTTTCTTGAGCAGACCGGACAGGTGGTCCATCGATTGGTCTGCGAGGATGACGCGGAAGATGGTGGTGATGGTGTTCAGCGACACTTCTGAGAGGCTGTGAGTTGGGTGATTGACTATGGTGGCTCGAGCGACTTGCCATCTTTGACGAGGTGGTCCTTGGTGAGCGCCTGGAGGCAGCCCGCGGACGCGAGACCTTGCGTGATCATGAGGCCGGCCGCAATAGCGACTCTATCCTTTTGAGCGGCGGGCCAGCGGTGGATGTATTGTAGCAAGGTCGGGAGCGACGACTCTTCGAGTGGACGCTGGAGGTACTTGTACCTGCCCGATCCATCAATCATGCGCCACGCAGCTATACAGAAAAACAGCAGAGACTCACCTACGGATAAGTTTGTTAAACACTTCGACGTATTTCTTTACTTCGTCTACCTGCACCGGCTCCGGAACGTTCGCGATTGAGAACGGCGAGGTCGGCGCGCCGTCGTCGACAAAGTTTCCGCCCGGCTGGAGCAGTCCGCCGACGATGAGAGTTTCAAAGAGTGCATCAGCATACTTGAGATATTCGAGAGTGGATCCGGCTGCGACTAGCTTGTTCGTATACGCGTCAAAGTCGCCTTGGGGGACTGTTTCGAGGTGTTTGTAGAGCTGGTCGCGGAATACTGTGGGCAAGGGGTTTTAGCTGTAGCCACACTCTAAAGTATGTAGTTACACACCGCTTGGTTCGTGCTTAGCTTGCGCCTTGACGGCGCCTTTTCGTGCTTTGATTCGAACGCCCTGTGGGGTGGTTTGAACAAGATCGGTGACGCACGAGATCAGGACAGTGAGCACACCTGAAGAGACGGTTTTGCGGTTTGTTGAGAAGACATGCACCAATGGGTTGTTCTCTTGTTGATCTTAATCTATAAGACGTTGGCTGGTCGTCGTTGTCTAGTTGTGTTGAGCTTGTCGGATCAGTGAAATCTCTGGACCCAGGAGTCAGGCCGTTCGGATCCGAGGTCGGCGCTTATTGATCAGTGCCTTGATCATCCCAAAAGAGGTTTATACATGATAAAACAAATGCATAGGTGCAGCATACATTTTGAGAATGCGATGTACACGAAATATGGCCTCGTCTCCCAGTCCCAACACATACACAGTATTTTACCGGTTAGACTTGGCAACACGCTCCAACTCATCCTTTTTCTGTAAAATAATGTAAGTAAAAGGATGTTGGAGTGCGCATTGAAACGTACCTTGATGGCATACGAGTTGGACGACCCCTTTGCCGCGTTGATGAGCTCGTCGGCAAGACACTCGGCTACGGACTTGACGTTGCGGAACGCGCTTTCACGGGTCTGAAACTATGGTTTAGTCATTGTACGCGCTCACTCTGGAGACACTTACACCAATAGTCAAGAGAGCGATCGACTGGTTGACTCGTCGGAGAGGCGAGACGTCGACGGCTTGACGACGAACGGTACCCTGGGATCCAATACGAGTGCTGTCTTCTCGGGGACCAGTGTTGACCACAGCGTCAACAAGGACCTATCTCGGTCATTATTTTAGATGATTTCCTTCAAGTCGTATGCTGAGACATACCTGGATGGGGTTCTGGTCGGTCAAGAGGTGAATAATCTCAAATGCATGCGCAACGATGCGGACTGCCATAAGCTTCTTTCCGTTGTTGCGTCCCTTCATCATCAGACTTCCGACAGAATAAGCGCAGATTTGGGTCAACTTATGGGGAGACTCACCTGTCGACAAGACGCTCAACAATCGGCATCTGCGCCTTCTTGAACTGCTTCTTGGCATAACGGCCAGCGGTGTGAGGCAAGTAGACGGCATGGCGAATTTGGATATAATCGGTCAGGGAGATATCCTTGACCTCGACTCTAAGCTTCCTTATTAACACACGTCTCTAGGCTTTCGACTAGCCAACTCACTCCTGTGCATCCCATCGGCCAAAGAGCTTAACGCTGCCCTCTGCACCAATCTTGCTAACTTCGGTAGGAAGAGTCTTGACAGCGGCAGCCATATTGAGCTCGGCGGTTCAAGAGTATTGGGTTCGTGGTCTAGCCAGTAAGTTAAAACACCTTTTTTCCTAATTTCACATTTCCGCGACATACCTTGCGGGTTGAGCGAAGCGGACACACAGCGGATAGATTTGATTCCGAGATGCGGCTTGGTGCTGAGCAGTATCTTACTATCTGTAATAGGGCTCGATAAGAAACCTGAATTTGCTTACTGTTAGCTTACACACACTTCCAAACAGGCATGAGTAATAGTAACTTACCGGTTTCACCAGAAGGCTTGATCTAGCTGACCACCACCAGCCAGTTTTCGCACAATATACTAGCATATAACTTCGGTTTTAAAACTTCTCCGATCTGTGGATGAGCTTTTGAGCGAAATCGTAACTTACTGTTTCTTACAATGTGTTTTTTAGGTTGCTTACCGTTTCTTTCTGGGCCCTAATCTATAACACAGCCACTGATTACATAGTCCTAACCTCCGCGCGACGCGCTCCTTTTGATCTGACTCGTGTTCACTCAGGCCGCGTTCATTTCGGTGTGAAGTGGCACCCCAACTGCGGTCACACTCCTGCCGTTGACTCGATTAGCGCTTGGTGTCTACATGCGTCCCGATGTGCCTGTTTCGGTTGACAGCTTAGGCTCAATTTCTGTTTAGAGTATTACGACCTGACAAATCCCGGCTGGTTCCATTGGCTAGCCCGGCTCGATGGCGGCACCCTTGTAATAAAACAGACCATGACGTGTCCCTTGTGCCGTCTTTCTCGGCGGCGCGAACCGCGCGGAGGTTTTGACCAACTTATATAAAAATAGACTTTAGATCTGCAACCCACTTGTGTTCGTCCCTCCGCCCTCGATGGGGAAAAACATATTCCAGCGGCTCTGGCGTCCAGAGCCCATACCTCCCAACTTTGGCGAGGGCAAGACTGTACCTGATGCAAAAGCGAATATTGTTTCTCAGATTACTTTTTGGTGGCTTGGACCGTTGCTGCGAGCTGGTTGGACGCGTCCACTCGAGTCCGATGGTGAGTATCTATCATAGCCTGTCAATCGATCTACAATAACATTATTTTAAAAGACCTTTGGGAGCTTGATGTGAAGCGCCAAGCAACCGTATGTGGGGACAACGTCGAGCGTCTCTTCTATGAGCGCTGCCCGCCTCGTAAACGACCCCCGCACATGCGTACGCTCCACCAGCCTGCAGGCGCATCCGAAAAACAAGCCGAAGACAAGGATCTCGAGAACGCCGAAACGTCAAGCGGCGGGGGTGATACCCTTACGGAGAAACGCAAGGGAAAAGATACGGAGGCGAAGTCGCGACCGGCAACAGAGCAAACGTGGATTCCTCTGCGTAACCATCCTAACAAGTGGGATCAAAGTCTGGTTCGGGCGATCAATCGAGGTGAGTTTGCTCGTATGTTTGTTTTTTAATATGTGCTTAGTTTGCGTATAGCTTTCTTTTGGAGGTTCTGGTCGGCTGGCTTATTCAAAGCTGTTGCGGATACGCTCAACGCTACTACTCGTAAGTCGAGTGTTCCAACGTGCTAGTGCTATGACTTCATTCTATTTCAGCGATCGTAACTCGGCTTCTATTGACATACCTTGGCGAGGCTTATTACTATGCTCGAGTTCCCGGTGCGCCCAAACCTCGTGGTGCTGGGTATGGGTTTGGTCTGGCCATTGCCATTGCTGGAATGCAAGAAGGTATGAGCAAAAGTATTCGAATCGTGCCACTATCCTCACACCTCGATCTTCAGTCAGCTCTCTGTGCCAAAACCAATACTTCTTCCGAGCTATGACGACCGGGTTCATGATCCGAACAAGTGTCATTTCTACGATCTTCAGGAAGAGCTTGCGACTGTCTGGCCGATCTCGGTAAGTCAATAACCAATTTAGTTATTGAGGTGCATATAGCTTATGTGCCACATCTAGAACCAAACATTCTACTGGCCAGATAACAACAATGATTAGCGCAGATTGTACGAGATTGGACATGGCGACTGGTTTCTTCCATATTATTTGGACGGGTCCCATCGAGATCATTATTGGGTATATTCTCTTCCGCATCTAGGTACTTGGTTTCTAATACACATCGCTTTGTAGGATTGCATTGCTGTACGCAAAAGAGTTTTTATTTCAACATGTTTCCTGATATACTAACCTGAGCCATTAGCATCCACAACTTGGGTTATTCCGCACTAGTTGGTTTGGGTGTTCTTATATTCGGGATCCCGGTGGTATGTTGTATTCTCCCTGCCGATAGTTCGGTTCTGACTTTGATCACAGCAAGCAATCCTTGTTAGACGCATGATTCAAGCTCGTCGCGCGACCGTTCTGCTCACAGACAAACGAGTTCGCTTGCTTCAAGAGATCTTGCAAGGTATCAGGCTTCTGGTCTTATTCGTACGTCCCATCTCGTACTATTTCTGCTATAAAGTTTAATTTGGACTGCGACAGGGCTGGCAAAATCATTATGGGAGCAAAGTCCTGGGCTTTCGTAGAAGCGAGCTCGTTCGAATCAGGAAGAATGCTCTTTATCGAGCGACTATCATTTCGCTTGTCACCTTTATTCCAATCCTTGCCGCGACTCTGTCGTTCATCACGTATGCGCTCACCGGTCAGTCTACTTCGACACTATTACAGGATTTCGCTAATTCGTTTTACGTTTAGGCCATGAATTGAATGCTGCAATCATTTTCTCGAGTTTGCAGCTCTTCAATATTGTGAGTGTTGGACGCTTGCCAACTGAAATCTAATCGCTAATTTAATACTCAGATTCGCATGCCACTCATCTTTGTCCCGTTCGTTGCCAGCAGCTGTGGTGATGCCTACGTCGCTCTTAACCGCATCAGCAAATTCCTCACCAGCGAAGAACTCGAAGACGAATTCGAAGTTCAAGCCGAGGGCAAGCACGCTGTAGATATTCGGGGGACCTTTACCTGGGAACGCGGTGGAGCGCCGGCCGATGCCAAGTCTAAATCCAAGGGCAAGAAGGCGGCGGCTGCGGCTAAGGCTGAGGCACCCAAACTCGACAAGGAGGCTCTTGCGAAGAAAAAGGCTGACGAAGAGGAGAAGAAGGCCAAGGAGAAGGAGAAGAAAGGAAGGGAAAAGCAAAGGCTTTCGCAGAAGAGGAAAGGGATTGACCCCAATGATTCGTCGGACGATGAACCGGTTGGATCTGAGCCGTTTAAGCTCGTCGACGTCAACTTGCAGATTCCCAAGGGGTCGTTTGTTGGAATCGCCGGAAAGATTGGAAGTACGTATTTCTTTGTTCTATGGTTATGTATGCGTGGCTGATTAGGAGTATTAGGTGGCAAGTCGTCTCTCCTCCAAGCCATGACCGGCGAAATGCGTCGTACGACAGGTAAAGTCGTTCTGGGCGGGACTACTGCATACGCGCCTCAGCAAGCCTGGATCCAGAACATGACGCTACGGCAGAACGTGACGTTCGGGAAGGAGGATGTTCAAGAAAGGTTTACTCAGGTTGTGAACGCGTGTGCGCTCAGGCCGGATATCGAGATGCTTTACGATGGAGAGAAGACTGAAATAGGAGAGAGGGGCGTGAATTTGTCTGGTGAGTTAATTCTCAGAATATTACTGTACGCCTGTGTGCTTATTCGGATGGACGTTCAGGGGGTCAAAAGGTGATATATACGACTCACAACTATGGTCTGTGGTAGCTAACTTGGTTTCTAGGCTCGAATCAACTTGGCAAGAGTCGCTTACTTTGGGCCTGACGTAGCGCTGCTCGACGACCCTTTGAGCGCGGTGGATAGTCACGTCTCGAAACACATCCTCGAAAACTGTTTACTTTCCGGGCCGTTGGCAAGCAAGACTCGTATTCTCGTCACGCATCAACTTCACGTGCTCCCGTACGTTGATGAAGTCATTTACATGGACAACGGCCGTATTACCGAACGAGGAACCTATGCCGAACTTGTCGCAGCTGGTGGACAGTTCAGCCAACTTGTCGCTGAGTACGGTGTGGCTGAGGATGCCGAGATGAAGCAGGCCGACAAGGATGAAGCCGCGGCGACCGATGCGACCAAGGCCAAGGAGGCTGATAAACCTGCGACTAAGCTGATGCAGGGGGACGAGCGAACGACCGGTGCTGTGAGTGGTGACGCGTACGTCAATTATTTGCGTGCCGCTGGAGGACTGTCATGGATGCCATTTTTGATGGGGATTCTGACCTTGGCGCAAGGCGCAAACGTATGTAGTCATCGTTTAACAGCTCTGGACATACACTAATATCAAGCGTAGGTCTTGAGCACTTTGTTCCTCGGATTTTGGACGTCAAACCACTTCAATCTGCCACAAGGCGCATATATGGGCATTTACGCAAGCCTCGGGTTCGCCACGGCTATTTTTTCGTTCATGGGGTTCGTACTCGCATACAATGTGCATTCGCTTGGGAGCTAACGTTGTATCTTAGGTCCTTCGCGTTCGCTTGGGCCGGATTTACTGCATCCCTAAACCTTTTCTCTGGCGCACTGAGTGGCGTTTTGGGCTCTCCGATGAAGTTTTTCGATACCACACCCATCGGGGCTATCATCGCTCGGCTGAGCAAGGACATTGATACCCTTGACGCCAACTTGCCTCAAGCGTGGTTCCAAGTGAGTTTACCACCAACGTAATGCGTCATATTTGTTTACAGGTGTTCCAGTTGTTGTCCAACGCATTTAGTATTTTTGGAACAGTCGCATTGGTGTTTTACACCTATGCCTGGCTTGGAATTAGTGAGTGAGACAGTAGTGCATATTGAACCGTTACCTGACGCTTGTCTTGATTAGTGTTTCCACCCTTGTTTGTCTTGTACTGGTAAGTAGCATACCGCATATGTTCCTTTAACTTGCTGACCGGCGTGCTCGACCCAGGTACTTCTCCATGTACTATCGGAGGACAAGCATCGAAGTCAAACGACTTGACTCGATTTTGCGCTCGCTCTTATATGCGGCATTTTCTGAAGCGCTCACGGGCCTTAGCACTATTCGCGCATATCGGGAGCAGGAGCGCTTCGCACGAGTGTCCGAGCGGCAAATCGATGTTGAGAACAAGGCATATTTCGTGACAATCGCGTGTCAGGTACGTTAATCTTGCACTTGTTGAATGTTACGAGCTAAGTTGCTTGTTACGATAGCGTTACCTTGGTGTTCGACTGGACTTTCTCGGAAACCTTCTTGTCCTTGGGATTGGGCTGATCGCCGTTGGATTCCGAACCTCGGCTGACCCATCGAAACTGGGCGTGGTTTTGACTTACGCGTTAACCATCGTAAGTGAACAAGCAGCGAAGAGTATCAGAACCTCAGCTCAACCTGTTCTAGACCCAAACATTTTCACAGATGGTAACCCAGCTTGCTCAGGTCGAGCAGGACATGAATACGTACGTTTACTATGTTTCATGTTAAGAGACCCACTCCTAAATAACACCACCAGTGTGGAGAGAATCGTTCACTACCGCGACCTCGAACAAGAGCCGCCGGCCACACTGCCGGACGACCCACCTGCTGAGTGGCCGACAGGTGGTGAAATCAGCTTCAGGAACGTCGCACTCCGATACCGCAACGGTTTACCTCTTGTGCTGGACGGTTTGTCATTCAGCGTCAAACCCGGCGAACGGGTTGGAATAGTCGGACGAACGGGAGCAGGTGAGTTGCGGAAACCATGGGTTTGTACATGCTGTTAACGATTGACTAGGCAAATCCTCGTTGCTCACGGCACTATTCCGCGTTGCCCCACTTGCTGAGGGTAGCATTGAAATTGACGGCGTCAATCTCGAAAAAGTTGGGATTGAAACACTGAGACATCGCCTAAGCATTATTCCCCAAGACGCGGTCCTGTTCGAAGGTATGTAATGTAAACTACATCCAACCGGTTACTAAACCTGTCTAACCTAGGTACACTCCGAGAAAATATTGACCCTCTCAACACAAAGACCGATGAACAGATATACTCCGCCCTCCGTCGTGTACAGTTGCTTGGCGCTGGCTCTGGGTCGCCACCACGCGATTCCAAGTTACACTTAGATAACGAGGTCCGGGATGATTCTTTCAGCGCTGGAGAGCGACAGTTGCTTGCCCTTGTGAGTTGTTGTGACTTATCCAGCTGAGTTTAGAGCTAACATTACGCCAGTGTCGCGCTCTTGTCAAAGATCAATGCAAGGTCCTTATCCTAGACGAGGCCACGTCCAGTGTCGATGTCGATACGGACTCGATGGTTCAGCAAATGATTCAGCGTGATTTCCATGGGAGAACTCTTCTCTGCATAGCTCACCGACGTAAGTAACATTGTGAGTATGCTAAGTAAGCTGGCTCTGACACTTATTTTAGTCAATACAATTGCCTTTTATGACCGAGTGCTTGTTATGGACAAAGGCCGCCTGAAGGAGTATGATACCCCACTTAACCTGTTCGATCAACCCGGTAAGAACCGTGATGTTCTCTGAGCCACTGACAGAACGGTGTTGCTGATGTGTTTTCAGACTCTCAATTCCGTGCCATGTGCGATAAGGCCGGGCTCTCGCGCGCAGACATTGTGAAGATCCGGGCGGGTGCAGATGCCCAACTCCAGGAGGCAATCACATCTGCACATGCTTGATCTTCTTCGTTTTGGTCGCTTTTAGTTTCCTTTCGCGTTCATTCATGCTCTAGATACTCGCTTTTATAAATAGGTCGTAGCACGTTAATGTCATTACGCTAGGATTGTTCCTGCAAACGCAGCTTCAATTCCGTAGCTTTACATCCCACAATCTTGAATCAGGTCACTTAAGTGGTGTGTGTGGTAAAGATCGCCATTACTGGTCCGATATTCTGCTTTCTCCGCAAGATCTAGCCTTCTATCGTATCGCTGCCATGCTCCTTGCTACCCCGGGTTGGCGAATGATCAGGAGCGCAAACGGACCATGTAAGCGCGCATGTAAGCGCAATCCCGACATTTGATATTCCCATCTAAGGACTCGAGTCGGGCAACCACCCACGATGGGGCCTCACATCCCCCACTCTTCCCTCATGGCGGAACTTGCAATCATCCTACGCGACACTAATAATTGGCCGAGCGACTAGGCTACGCAACGTCCTTATCCTCCCTCGGTGCTAGTGAGCTCGATTTCGTGCTAATACGTCGCAAAAGCGTGTTTCACCAACATACTGGGGTACCTGGCCCTCGTCATCTGAAAAGAGCCTCCCGCGTGGCAGAGGAAGTGGCTAAGCCGTCGAAAGAGATAAAGACTCGACTGTGTGAGCTGTGGTGGCGTGGACCTGACCCCGAGCAACGACGTACTGTCTGTCGACCTAACTCTAGCTCTGACTACGACCACCAACGGCTCGACTTTCATCAATTCGTTCTGCTTACTTCACGACGCTAATGCCTACATATATCGTTACGGACACTAGGTACTCCAAGCCCTTGCCCGCCTTACCCTATGAGGGGCGGTCTCGACCTAGCTCTCTGGTTCTTGATAAGAGTGCTGTCTATTCCCATACCCACTTCATTCGTGTTCGTGCGGGCTCTTCACAATCGCTAGCTCGTCCAAGATATCCATACGAATCGGAGGGCTCGGTTAGTAGTTATGAGAGTATAGAGCCAGCTTCGCGCCCTCGCGTTCCGTCTATACTCAAGTCATCGAAGGCATCTCAAGGCGAGACTGGGTCGACTCGTAGAAGATCTCACAGTAAAAGTACGCATACACCTGTTCGAAACCTATTGTAGTCCAACATACTGACTTTATTTTATTTTTTAGCCGTTAGGTTTTTGCCCATCATCGATACCCTACTCCGTCATACCTTGCAATCCCGATGTGTTTCGCACGACCTTCGGTTCTCTCCACATACCGCTCACATTCCATCCGTAACGGACCGCAAGGTTCTAAGTGGTTTAAGACATGCGGCCCCTTACCTATCCTTGTGCGAGAAGACCCGCGGACAACCCGCAGTATCCCCACCCGTGACGCGCATGTGGATTGTCTCTTATGAGTTTCCATGGGTGGTAGAAGTTAAAGGAACGGGCCACGGAAGGTCTAGCAAAGACTTTACGTGCTATTGCTCGATATCGAGTCGATGCAAAGCGCAACATCCCGAATCAGAGACATTCGTGACTATTTATGACGTTCTACACTCGCTATGGCGTAACTTGCAGAAACCCGTAGTAGAGGCGGAATGGTATGTTTACTATTTCAACTCTGAGTACTCTTCGCTGAATGGCTGGAGCACAGGTCAACACTATCTTCTTCGCGTCAAAAGGAGATCAGGAACACCGGTCTGGCAGCCTATGTACATGAACCGTCTCGTGCCGCAGCCGACACAGACTCGATTAGATCTGGAAAGTTGCGCCGGACTATTCCGCCGCGCGCTGTGAGGCGAGTGGATTGGCTTGGTGGGCACACACGCTTCGGCGGGTTGCGCAAAGATGAGTTGCTTATCGCCGAGAGAGTCGACAAACCTTGGATGAGGGAAGCGACATGGGGGCTTGTCTTAGAAGATAACGGGTTTCGCTACCAGGAGCTAGGCACTATGTATTAAGTTGTGGGTATTCCTGTTAGTTGGTCATTACTTATTATTCTCGTCATGCATCGCTCCTCTTTGACATGATGCTCTCCTCCTTATGGATTGCGCCTCCGATAACTCACCCCGCTGTGTTGGTTTCGTGCATGCATTTATTTTGCTTAGTTATGGCTTTTGTGTTTTATGCGAATATATTAGTTTAGGGCCTTAATTTCAGGTGGGTTGGTGCAACCTTCGTTCTGACGCCAATAGCACCACGAACCAACGCTTTCCAACGACCATACACCAGCACTAATGCATAAGCTGCCCTCGACTTCCCCACATGAGTATGCAGCCTCCCGGCCGGCGATTCCCTAAGTTAGTAAGCCACTCCAGTGAACCTCTTAGTAGGAAGGTGAAACTATGGGGCGCCTTAGCTTGACCAGCACATCAGACACAGTGTAAGTGCTGGTAAAGGAGATTTGATTGTCGGCAGTGTTTGGTAGGTACCCCGTTTTATAGCTAGTACAAACAGATCTATAAAATCGTTGGGCAAGGCAGAGCCCCTAAGGTTCAATTGCGTCTACTCAACAACACTCCCCCGTGCTTGTATGCGTCAATCAATCATGGTGAATAAAACAGGCAATACATAGTGTAGATCTGGTCCGCTGTAGCATGTTACCAGTTCTTAAAAAACGCTTTAGAGTCCACAGTTTGTAATCGCTGTTATACTCAAGTTAGTCAACTGTTACCCACGCATACACCCAGAACTCACCTCTCGGATGACCGTTCTCGTTTTACCAGACACAACATCCGATGCCGTCGCGGTATCTAGGCTCAACCTCTGACCCTTCTTGGGAGCCCCTCCTCCATAGCTCGGCCATCGCCCAAAAGCCGGTCGAGTTTGAGCTGCCGTCGCGCTGCGCGTCATCGAAGGTGGAATAGGCGTGTGCTCGCCCAGCGAAGTTACAGAGCTAAACATGACGGGGTTCGTCCCGTCGTCCTCTCCGTCGAGTTCGTCGTCTATGATTACAGGGTCAGACGCCACTCGGGAGAGTTCAGGTACCGGTGGAGGTGGTGGAGGGGTCGTATCGGTCTCGTCGCGCTCTGGAACGGGTGATACCCTCGATGGACCAGCTCGGCTCCCCATACCTTCACCCCTGCTATTCCTAGGTGACGATTCAGTCGGACTAAAGACCTCCGTAGAGGCGGCTCCAGCTTCCTCTGCCGCAACCGCATCATCTTTCCCGCCAGACACCTCATCCAGCCGCTCTAGCTGTGCAAGAACAGCTACGCCGCTGGCTCCAGATTGTGCTGTGCCGATAGCGCGAGAGAACGGAACAGGCGCGCGGGGTCGGGGAGGGGGGAAATCTGAAATGCTCCGACTTCGCTGGCGCCGCGGCAGATGAAATGATATAGGCGAAATGATTTTTCGAGGAGCTTGGGGTGTTTGAGCCGAGGAATTGGGACGAGGGCGGGGGGAGGTCGGGTTAGCGCTGTCGTCGGTGTCTGTTGTCTCGTTGACAATTTCGACCTCGTCGTCCCAGACAAGGACTTTGATGCGACGAGTTAGTTCTAGGGGACCTGAAGGACGAAAGTTTAGTTGAGGATCTTGATGTAAGTGACTTGGTCAATTACCTTCTTCCTGCGGGCAAAACACGGTTAGTCTTGTGAAGTTTGAGTAATGGGCCGACTTACCTCATGCTTTAAACACTGAACTATGTTCCATCCCTGGCCCTTCAGCACTGCCATTTGTCGCTAATCCATTGGTTAACCCTAAGCTCGCAGATAAAATGAAAGCTTTGGCTTACATCGAACATCTTTTGGTTAAAGTCTGGGTCTAGAGCAAATAGTTTCCTCAACTGGAAGATGGTTTCTGCCCACCATTCCGGCGAGGATAACAGGGGAAGGAAGTGATTCCGGGTATTTTCGCTGAAAGGCCGGCCTATCAGCGATACAGGGAGGAAAAGCCAACCATATGTATAGGATCTCCACTGAATGAACGATATCGTCAGCTTGCCGTTGGCCGATTTGGGTCTTGAAATACTCACTCCTTTAGGATGTTGGTGCGCTTTACAATGAAAGTACAACTGTCAGTATCGTCACAGCGTGCTTGTATCAAACGGTGAACTCACGAAACGACAAGCTATTATCAATCGCCGCAATGTGCACATGAGGCCGTTTGTACTGAGATGACCCCGAGGGATCGCCGCTAGAAGGCGTAGCTGTAGACATGTGGGAAGTGGGAGGCGGCTGCATGGTGTTGTTCTTAACTTCGGACATCATGGGCAAACGGGTTGGTGCTGTATCGACGACCTGTTTCTCATGAGTACCCTCGCAATATTTGATCATCTAGGCCACCGTAACACAAAGGTTAGGTTAATAGAAACACACGAACGGTAAACTCACAAAGTTATCCAATCCTCGGTCCGTGTTGCGCATTAAATAATCTACGAGCCTCAGGTTCTCAGTTCGCCGCCCAACTGCAACACTTCACTTTCCAAACCTACCCAAGATGATGAGCTTCTCCAGCTCTTCCCTAAAACTCTGCTGCAACGCCAGCGTCCAAGCAAAGCTACCCCCCGCACGCGCTTGGTCCTCCGGCGCATTCGCGTTCTGCTCATACTGCAGGTCGTCATCATAGTCGTCGAAATCGCCACCGGCTTTCCCACATAGCACACCACAGGCGTTGAAACACCGTTTGCTGGTCCTGCCTTGTCGGTGATCGTCCTCGTTCCATGTGTCAGTAATAGAGCGACCGGGCCAAGGGTGTTTGCGTAGGAAATCGGATGCATCTAAGGAGCGAATTAGGTTATAGGCAGAGCAAATCATTAGTCAAGGCAGAGCCGCACCTGTGAATCCGTGTGCAAACAGTTGTAGACTACCAATTTTCTACATCCATATCCATAAGTATCTTGTAGAGCATTAAACACGAATACCGTACCTCTGGCAAAGCCTTGCCCTTTTTCGCACCACTCCTGTCTATTTTGACACATTAGAAGGATTCCATACAAATCAAGCGATATCATCCGAACCTATCCAGTCATAGAAGAAGGCCTAGATCCTAAGGTAAGCACTGTTTCGTCATCCTCATCATGGTGACTTACGGGCGAGGCAAACGAGGCAAGTTCGGTATGAGGAACAAGATTTAAATTTAGTCGAGTGTCTAATAGGGAAGCACCAGCTTCAGATATGTAACTAGTGTGATATGTTGAGTTAATGATAGTCAACCGGACTACACACCACACTCACCTAAGGTTTGGAATCAAGCAACTCCGTCCAAATCCTATGTTTTGCGTGAACATTCGTTATGAAAGAAACAGCCGCAGAATATACCTATCCACCTATCCGGTCAAGTTAGAGTCGGGATATCCATCAGACGACATATGAACCTACCAGAAAAACGTTCTATGTACCCATTTCTGGAACTTTGGGTTTCGCATGCTACAGAGATTGTTAACAGACAGTCGCAATTTCGTCTTGGCTACTTACCTGTATGGTCTATAATCGCATAGAACAACTAGTTAAAGCTGTGCTTACTCGGTTCATTCTAGTCACTCACTAGAATGGACAAGATTAGCGTTGCTTGCAGCATAAGCAATAGGATTAAAGACTCACCTCTTCATCTTTAGGTTTAAACACTCTAACGGCCATTCCAAATATTAGCCCAAGGCGAGCTATATTAGGACAAGTACTTACCCAACAGTCTTTATTTGTCCGCTCTGGTCCCTCACACGAGCATAGTAGCTCCCAGATGAACCCTACAAGCTCCGGG
>WSTJ01000968.1:0-16171 GCA_019623705.1 Ceratobasidium sp. 428
GTGTAAGTCCAGCGATCGGGGAGCATGCTGGTACTCGGATGATTCCTATCGACAACAACGAAGGTCTCGCGGTGGCCATAATGTCAGTAAGTCAGAGCAGCGAGGGTCTCATATGGTGACTTACTACAGCCTGAAGGTCAGGATGGTAGTCAAACAACGCCCCTTGAATTTACTGAATTCAGCCAAAGCCCTGAAACAAGGCCGCTACCCTACTCACCAACTTCCTTTTGGTAGAAAGTGGTATTGAACAGGCAAGCTGAAGCTGCATGAATGCCGACGTAATTCCCTCCCTTGTTTAAGTAGTTTTTGAATGCTTGTTTTCCGCTGTCATTCAGCACTG
This sequence comes from Ceratobasidium sp. 428, assembly GCA_019623705.1. Lineage (NCBI taxonomy): Eukaryota > Fungi > Basidiomycota > Agaricomycetes > Cantharellales > Ceratobasidiaceae > Ceratobasidium > Ceratobasidium sp. 428. Next base: position 341 of record WSTJ01000968.1, read on the forward strand.
CGTGGGACGCACCAGTGTAAGCGGTAGCTGGGAGGGCGGACGTCTTTGGCTTACCTTCATCACTGTTGCTCAAAAAGAGCAATGCATCATAATTGGCTAGGTTACTGTCGTTGAACTGGTTCTCATCTTCTGTCGAGTCGAAAGCAATATTATTCTCCTGTCCTAATTGCTTGAGCGCTGCTGTAGCGGTAGGAATCGAGTCGTGCCGATAGCTATGACATCATGTTCAGCGATCAGTACTTGCCCATCAACACTGTGGATGCGAAGGCTACCCTGCTGTTGCACTATAGATGAGTATACGTGGGGTAGCCAGAGCCATAGAAGCGACGATCAGTAGGGTCAGGATTTGAGCGTACATGGCGCTTTAATCGGGTCGTTGACCCTTCTTGATCACGACCCTTGGTATCCCGTGCATTCGGTACCGAAACTCGTCATATGACTTGGGCGCTAACAGACTTTCGTATCTTGACTACCACTAGATGCGGGCTAATAACTCTCCAAAAAGTCACCTGCTAGGCGAGGGTAATGATACCGCAGACGCTGCAGTAGGGATGGACTACAAAGACTTATACCAACATAGAGCAATTGTCCCACAGTCGGTTCGCCTTCTTCCCTATTATGAATTCTCTGCCAGGTTTATTGGAGCTGGGTTGAGTAGTCAGTATTTAACTCATCTAGCAAAGTAATTGTGCTCACACTATGCAGATATCTTTAGTTCTATGGTTACGAATCCTATCGATGTGTGAGGACTGGGCTTTTTATGACTTTATGGCGAGAGCAGCTGAGCGGACGTATGAGATAATATCTGTTCGACATGCTGGCGGACCACCTTTGCAGAATAAAAGTAAGGCGTAGTAAAAAAACATACACTTTTAACTAGTATCTCACCAGACTTTATGTTCCCAGGTGCGCCAGCAACTTCAAACGAATGGTGCATGTTTTATCACGTTAAATTACGTCCAAGACTGACGCAAAATGTAGCGCCACAGTCCAAACACTTCTTTGGGATGGCCAAAGAGATAATCTCGGTGGAAGGATTTGTTGGGCTTATGAGTGGAGTTAGGGCCAGCATGCTGCGGGAGGGGATATATGCGACTATTCGCCTCGGAACGTACGAGGCTCACAAAGATATGTGGGTACATTTAGACTCTGTCAACCGTTGTGAACTAACCGGTCGCAATGACACTGAAGGCTATATGCATTATCAAATGGGCTCCTTACGAGGGAGGGTATACCATTGAAGGCGCTTTCAGGGCTCATGTCTGGGGCAGTGGGAGCCGCCATTGCCAACCCCACAGATCTCATTAAAGGTAGGCTTTTAGAATCCAACAACCACTAGTACTGCTATTGTTTGAATTATTTAGTTCGCATGCAAGCCCAGCATATACCGTCTAAACCGGAGTATTCAACTATCGTATCTGCTCTAACATCGGTCTACAATGAAGGCGGCGGTACGCTTACTGGGGGGCTGCGCTCTCTGTGGCGTGGGACAACCGCGACAGTAACTCGAGGCGCGGTTATCACGACTGCGCAAATAGGGTCATATGATCACTTCAAGCAAGTGGTGAAAAATCGGAAGCTAATGCAAGAAGGTGTGCAGTTACACATTACAGCAAGTCTATTTGCAGGGTAAGAGGTGTGTTTGAACCGTGTTCACGTTGACTTGAAAGAATTACCTCAGGCTAGTGTGTTCGATCACGTCCAACCCTGTAGGTATGTGGGAGTTCGCTCACGTTACTGAACTATGATTGATAGGCGTGGCATTCAGACGTTATCAAAGTTAGGTTAATGAACGACCGCGCTCGTATTCACGATGGTGTGCTTGATTGTATCGTCAAAACAACCCGCAACGAAAGTCCACTTGCGTTTTATAAAGTAAGCTCCCATCCCAACGTTTCTTCAAGCTCTGATCGGTTCTTGCGCCAGGGATTTGGCATGTGTTGGATGCGAGTGAGTGCCGTTTGTTATCCAACTAGTCGTGTATAACGCCACCAAACCCAGCTGGGATCCCATACAACACTCACATTAATATTGTATGAGCAATTGCGCGCTTGGGCAGGAGTACGTCCGATGTAGATCACCTGAAGATGGACCTGCATGTTGGCAGAATTAGAACCAAATTAGAACCAAATCACCCAGTAACGAGACTGTATAGCTTCTAGTCACATGATGTTTCGGCCGATCGCCAGTCATATCGAGCCCTCTTGCAAGTTAAATCGACTTAGCTTCTGTCTAGCTGAATTATCAACTTTCATCCTGCCCTAAAGCCGCTACATTATTAGTATGACTACAAAAGATCAAGCCTCAAATTTGGTTCCACTTCCAAATGCCTTTTACGAGCCATATTTATCTGAGCTGGCCAACTCGCGGCGCCCAAACCCAAGTAAGCATATACAATGTTCACTACAAGATCGGTCAAATACTGAAGTGTTTCTCTGCTTTTTTTTCTTCACTGCTTAAAGTTCGAGGGCTTTACCCCCTCGAAGCACGGCCCGGCATGATCTCGATGCTCGCTGGAAAGCCCAATGCGGATACTTTCCCATTCACTTCATTTTCTTTTACCGCAAACGACCCTGCCTACTACAAAGATATGCAAATCACCAACGAACCACCTAGTTCGATCACATCTAATTCGAGTGCACCTGGCCAGCTACACATTACGATTCCTCCAGCTCAGCTAGCAACTGCACTTCAATACGGACCAACCACTGGCCTGCCGGATCTGATTTCGTGGGTGTACACACTTCAAGCCGCTCAGCACAGACGTTATCAAGGGGAAGGATGGAGGGTCTCTATCGGGACAGGGTCTCAAGATTTGCTATACAAGGTGAGTGCTTTGACACGAATCACACAGCTAGATGAGAAACGGCTGGGACGTATTTATACCGGGTTAAATTATGACAGAGCTACCAGTACTCAATTTAACTGTTACAGTCGTTTAGCGCATTCATCAACCCGGGAGATCCAGTGCTAATCGAGGCACCCGTTTACGCGTGAGTCAGTACATCTCTATAACGCCGCCGTATGACGTGAACGTGGCATACATAGCGGAGTTGTACCAATGCTCAAATCCTCCTGGTGCGAACTAATCGGTACGTTCCCAGCCAGCCAATAGACAGGGGTGCATTGGCTCTGAAAGTATTCGCGTTAAGAGGTTCCAACCGATGGACAAGGTATTCAATCTTCTGAGCTCGAGCATATACTCGAAGCTTGGCCGCAAGATAAACCAAAGCCAAAAATACTTTATACAACTCCATACGGTCAGTAATACGTCGTATGATTTATGGACCATATTGGCTTATACGGTTCCAACGACTACCAGGGAGTAATCCATCAGGAGCAACCGCAACGACTGAAAGACGTAAGCAAGTGCTGGAGCTCTCTAGAAAGCACAAGTTCCTAATCTTAGAAGGTGTCGTACCCGCCTACATCACCCTAACTCGTAAGCTCTAAACCTACAGTTAGACGACCCGTATTTCTATTTGTACTTTGGAGCGCAGCCTCGTCCTCCTTCGTACTTCCATCTTGAGGCTCAAGATGGAGGACCAGTGGGAATGGTGCTACGATATGATAGCTTATCCAAGATTTTATCCTCTGGCAAGTGCGCCACCCCACCTCGCCCACGTTCTTTCAGACTTGCTAGCTTCACCTGACTCTAAGCAGAAATAAACTGATCTGGTGCTGGATGGCTCTTGTTAGGTCTACGAATAGGGTTTGTGTCTGGGCCGAGCTATGTGTTGGATAAAATCGACCTTCATGTAGGTTGCGTGGGCTTCGTTGTTGGAGGTATCTTACAGATCACCGCCTAGACTGCTGCAGCAAACCTACAAACGAGTTCTTTCACCCAAGTCATAACCCATGCTCTTCTCGCGGAGTGGGGTCTTGCCAAGTTCGATGCTCACATCTCTTACGTTTCTGCGTTTTACAAACAAAAACGAGACGTATTCGAAGCAGCGATGAAGCGACGACTTGGGGGATTAGCGGAGTGGGATACCCCCCAAGCGGGCATGTTCTTTTGGCGAGTAAAGTGGTTGGACTGCAGAGATTCGTACTAATGGGTCAATGCGCAGGTTCAAACTCAAGCTCCCTCCCGTATCAGAGGGAGAAGAAGGAGATTCCGAAAGGCTAATCCGTGAGAAAGCTGTTGAACACGGCATATTGGCGTTACCCGGGACAGCATTTTATCCCAACGGCAAGAAGTCGGCGTTTGTACGGGCCGCGTTCTCGTTGATTACTCCGGAGGATGTGGATGAAGGGCTGCGAAGGTTAGCGGAGGTGGTGAAGGCATAGTATATGCGCACATAAAGTAGACTATTTGGTCAATTCCTGCGCTACCCGATTTGTGCCAACATTCTAAATATTGAATGTAGTATTGAAGTTAGGTTAAGATGGGCTTGCTGATTGTGCCTAGGAGGCACTCACAGAAGGCTGGGGTGATCACGCCCTTCGAGAAGTTGATTAGACCCAAGTACTTCGATTTGAGAATGCGTCTGACAACAAACGTAAGGTCGAGGTGAGTTTCCTATAGTGCTTCCCTTGTCGATATTCAAACATCGCAACGCAGTCGAGCGACTAGACAGTTTTGGAGCAGCACCCTAGCCTAGCCAGAAACTCATTCTCGCCAGACGATTAACGGAGCAGGGATATTGAAGAATTCAATCAAGTACCCTAAGTGCATGGTGCCGGTTGCAAACGGAGAGATATCTGAGCACAAGGCCCTTCACCCCAGCTCGTATTTTCACGAAGAAACATAGCCGGCATACGAGAGCTTAGTGAATTCTCTGGTTGACGCACTGTTGAATACGCAGTAGTTGCTCGACGGCGCGAGTAATAGTAACATATCGCCTGTAACGGTGGCTCTGAGCTTTAGCGAGGTAAAGTAAAGGGGGTAGGATAAATCGACAAATGTTCAGACAAGACACAGGTAGGCGTGAGAGGTATGATTGAAACAGAGCTAGGAGGCATATAGGGGCTGCGTTCTTGATTGCGCAGCTCAAAGGGCTAGTGGGTGACAGATAAGTCCGCACATATCGTTATTCTGCCCAAAGATAGCAAGGGAACCAGGGATGAAACTTAGACTCGAGAGTACAGTGATTACACATAGGATTCTGTTCGATATCCGACACCGGAAGACTCAGGAGTAGCTCACAAGACCGCTTTAGACTGGTATATGAGCTACTTACAGTACAAAGTACCTTGAAGTCCAAGCAATTCTAGTGGGTGGATGGCTAAGAAACTCAGAGACATTTTCCCAGGCAAGTGGTACAACCCAGTTGTCAGTCGACCAGAGATAGTAAGCGTTCAAGCTGTATCAGCTTTTCACCTAGTTTCAGGCGAGAAGAAGGGACTCAGGTGGCTAGCGAAGGGTTTGAAGCGGAGCAGCTGGCTATGGTGGTCGTGGTGTTGATAATGATGAATTGATAGCATAGCCGCTCGAGTGGGCTGGTAGGGTTACCTCACTGCATGGGGGTAGCACACGTGTAGAGAGATAGAATCAAAACGCTCTCTATTCTATTAGATTATTTCACACGATATATTTATTTAATCAAAAATAGATGTGGAAGTGGAATACGAGCATTCGAGAGTCACAAAAGACATTATAAAAAGCTCTCCCAGTTGGGATCGAACCAACAACCTTCTGATTACGTAAGCTCAGGTACGCATGACCAAGGATGCCTAACAGTCAGACGCGCCACCAATTGCGCCATAGGAGACTTGTTAAAAGCAGAGTAAATAAAATTCTATCAGATTGCGAGGTTTTCTGCAGGTAAGTGAACTACCGCTGTTCAAGTGGATCTTTACTTGACCACCACATGCACCATGTACCGACTCCAGCAACCCACGACGAACCTGAGCCATGGGAAAAAGCCTTGTGGAAGAAGCAAAACTTTGAAGACAATTATGTCCCACCAACCTTCTTGAGCTCTCTCCAACGCAATAGTGAGTTGCTCCTTTTTCCAACATCATACAATCTGAAATAGCTTCAAGCCAACCTCAGACAATACACCTACGGATCCCTATTCTGGACAGTCCTTCCAGTAACCCAACACCTAGCCAACACCTCACTTTTCCTCTCCATCTTCTCCCGTCTCCGCTCCGGCCTCCTCGACCCTCGCGTCCTAGTCTACGCCGGCTCTGCGCTCTCGCTCCTCGGTTTCACCATCTACGAACTCGCCTCGCCTCGTTCACAACTAACCAAAGCCATCAAGTCTTCTATCCTCGTCTTTCTCGCGCTAGCGTCTCTCGCACCGGTCTTGCGTACTCTGACTGCCGCCACGTCGGACGACTCGATTTGGGCTCTGGCTGCGATTTTGTTCGGGTTGCATGCGTTGTTGGCGGATTTTGCGCCCGAGCCGCCGGGTGTTTTGGTGCGGGCGGGGGAGGGCGGTGCTGTTCAACCACAAGGAGGGTGAGTTGTAGGGGATTAAAAGGTTGTCGTTAGTTGTTATTGACGTTTGCGAATTGGTGGTAGCCTTACATCTGTCTTGTCGATGAACGCGGCCGTTTCGGCAAGCGTCGTTTTGGCCTCACGGCTTCAAACTGATATCGCGGTGTTTTCGCTCATGCTCTACGCGATTCAATCGTTTGCGTTGCTTCCCATTCTGCGAAAGCGCGTTCAGGTGCGAGTATTTCAGAAACTATCAATTTAACTAAACGTTCAATCCTTTAAGTTTGTAGAGGCGTGGAGTGCCCTCGGTCCTCTTAACGTCGACGACCTGCTTCCTAGCACTCTCAGCGCTCGTATCTTTCCCTTCCTTTGCGCTCGCTACGTTTCTGGCATTGGTCACGTTCGGCTCGCCGGCTGTTCTCGTTTGGAGCCAGCGATACAAAAAGTGAGTTCCTCACACCGACATTCAGCTATGGAGACTAACTATAATTTAAGTCGAATTCGAGGACCATGGGACCCCGCGGTTCCTCAGCTTCGATAACACCATACCCGCTCACTAGACTATCGGACTTGTACACTCCATACGCTTTAAATAACAAACAAAATACCCAATAACATTTTGGAGTGGAGGTATACCCATATTACACAAATACACGCCCCCAAAACAAACAATTTTGTGTAAGAAAACTCTACGTGCTGGCTGTCTAATAAATATTCCACGTCTATCGAAAAAACCCAACCATCAGCTTCTTACAACCACTACAATAAGCACGACGAACAACTGACCTTTCTCCATCCCAGACCCCAATAATTCCCAATCGGACCGGTGATCCCAAACGCGATACCTCGGAACCACCAAAAGACGCCGACGACGAGGGAGATCGCGCCAGCAAAGACGATCCATTTTGTGCGTTCGGAGATCCGCGCGGCGAAGACGAAGTGGTTGAATAGGTGGCCGACCATGATCACTGCGAACCAGAGAGCTGGGAGCTGGGAAGTGGGAGTGTGAGTTGGTTTATTTGTGTGGGGGGTTTGTAGGGGTGAGGAACTTACGTAGTGGTGGATGTATGTGACTCGGCCCATAATCAAGAACGGCACTAAAACCAAACTATCAATCGCTATACTTGACCATAACAATGCTATACTCACAGAAATGGAAAGCCCACCCAAAGAACGCCAACTTGGTCACATACGAAAACTGGTCCCACTCTCCAGGTCCGAAATCCACATACTTTCGCTGCGCCCTCAACACGTACACGCCCGTCGCCAGCAAAGCCAAGCCCAACGCTACGGTGCTGCCCATCCAAACCAAGGGGTGTCCGAGGAGGTAATACTTGACTTGGTCGTCACCCCATCCGCACATGCGTAATCCGACGTGTAGTAAAGGCCATTCGGTCGGTTTGGACGCGAGGATGTCTTCTTTGTCTGGGTCGGGGATGAGAGCGTTGTTGGATGTCATCATTGCGATGTTGAGGTGCCAAAAGTCGCGGAAGAAGGGGGAGGAGTAGAGTTTTGCGTTGCCAGCGGGGACTGCAACACGCAATTAGATATAAACTTGGCATATGGACAAGAGAAAGACCTACGCCTCGAGTTCCAATGGCTCTCCACATTCCAATACGTATGCGTATCGTCCGGGTTATTCTCCTTGTCACACGACACTTCGATCTGCTTGAACCCCCACTGTGGCAACACCGCGTTCGCCGCACGCAGATAACACCCCAACACCTGATGCCTAAACCTCAACCGGGTCGTCAACGAATGGATCCGATCGACTTTTTCCCTCCTTCCCCTATGCAAATCGTCCACAACCTCTACGACCCAGTGATCGTGATTATCCCCAACAGTGCTATTCCCGTAACAGCTGACTTCATAGTTGGATTTAGTCACTGGTGCGACGACTGTATGCGAATGCAGGTGCCTGCTTGTAGGTCCATGGGATAGACGGACAACGGCGCCATGGATGAGCGGGACGAGGTCGCCGTTGGGGTCGATCGAGGGTTCGCCCCACTTGGGGAGGAACGTCCAGTGGTTGTTGTCGTCTTTGTAGTGGTAGCATGTGACTTGCTGTTGTTGGGAGCCGACGGGGAAAGTTTGGACGTGTGAGTGGAGGAGGCCGCCGCCGTAGCCGACGTTTTTGAGGGTTACTTTGGAGCCGAACATGACCTCTGTTTTTGGGTGTTAGTTGGTGAAGGGAGATGAGGAGATGGGGCGCACCGAGGGGGTTTTGAGCAAAGTCGTTTCCGACGAGGTTGGCTTGGAAGAGAGAACTCATTTGGGCGTCGCCTGGACCAGAGTGGTTTAGGATGAGAAAGTGGATTTTGAATGTGGCCATGTAGATGAGGATTGGAAGGACGATTAGGCAGAGGCCGCGTGCGATCCAGTGTTTGATGTATGTGCGCTTGAATGCGTGTCAGTATATGAAGGAGGTGCAGCCAGAGTGGACGTACGACAGGCATCTTGAGGTCACCGAATTTATCCCAGAGATCTTCGAGAGTGTATGCGCCGACCAAGGCCGTAGCGAAAAAGCCGACCCATTTGACGCTACATACGCAGCCGATAGACCAACCTGTCGCAGCGAGCCATAACCACCAATCGAACGAGAATGACCTGTCGGGGTAAGTACGGGGATATATAGGCGCTTGGGTGGTATACTTACTGGTACTGCTGATTTACGAATTTGGTAAGACAGAAGACGGTGGTAAATGTAAAAAATAGCAGCATCGAGTCGAGAAGGATAAATCTGCTTATGCAGAGCCAGGCGAGATCTATGCGCAGCAAGGCACCGAATTTAGCGCGCATATCGGAGGCGCGTAGGAATATATCTTACCGCAGAGTGTCATGATTGTGACGAGGTGGCAGGCGCGGTTTGTGAACCTAAGCTCCTTTGCGGTGAACCATGCGAGCGGGACCATAGCGACACCAAAGAGAGCGAGCATGACGCGCATAGTGACATAGGGGACTGTGTCTGGATACTTTTCGCCCGATTTGAATTCAAATCCGCCGTTGTAGCCAGAGAGTAGCCCAGCGAGGCCAACAAGCATCTTGCCGAGCGGAGGGTGGACGTCAAAGTAGAACTCGCGCTTGAGGTAGTGCGAGCCGAATTTTCCAAAGTGGGCCTCGTCCCAGACGACAATGTCCGACTTGCCGATCTGGTAGAAGCGTGTCCAGCAGGAGAGGAGGGTGTAGATGACTGGGGGCAGCAGCTCGCTGTTCTGCTGGATAAACTCGGTCTGGCAAAGTTAGCTAGGGTCTAGTGTGGATGATATGCACTCACTATATTCGTTGGCGGGGGCTGGTGCTGGCGCCTAATGGGCCCAAGCCTGCCGGTATGAAACCCGGCCTTGGCCTTGCCGTAGACGTCCTTGCCCTCGTCGTCATAGTCGTTCGGCTGGACCCAGTCGTCGCGCTTTTCAGAGTGGGGGTGTCTGCGTCGAGCAGCGTCTTCCATGTTGTATAGGGGAAGCTGCGAGCCGGGATACGATACCTGCTCGTAGTCGGAGTCGCCGGACAAGTCAATGGCAACGTCGCGTCGTGGTTGTGCCATCGTGCTTGACGTGTCTGCCAGGCTAAGCGCCGCACAGTCGCTCAGCGCTTACCGAGCACATCAGGTAATGCTTGGTCAGCTAGACCTTCCCAGCCGGGTACATCCCACGCACGCTGACGTGACGTCCATACAACACGCAGATTCACTTCGACCATGAGCTTCAGCGCGACGGCCCAGGAGCAGCAGGTCATCAAGGCCGTGCTGGCCAAGGCAGACACCCAGGACCTCGGCGTCGTCACCGGCGACGAGGCCGTCAAGGTCTTTGCCGGCTCCGGTCTGCCGCCCACCACCCTCGGCGAAATCTGGCAATTGGCCGATACCGACAACAATGGCTTTCTCACCGAGGTCGGGCTTGGGATTGCCCTTCGGCTCATTGGCTGGGCCCAGGCGGGCGAGAAGCCAAAGAAAGAGCTTTTTTCGCGCGGTGAGCCGAATATGTTTGTCTTATTTCCGACACAGCGCGCTCACACACCGCAGTCGGCCCGCTCCCGACTATCAAGGGAATTCCTATTCCAGGTGTTAGCTCCAACCCCGGGTCGCCTGTTCCACTCGCCCCCTCGCTGCCTGCGCGTCCGGCCATGCCCCAGCTCACGCCAGATGATCGTCAAAAGTTTCTCCGCATGTTCTTCCAGAGCGGCCCTTCCAACGGCCTGCTCAGTGGTATGTTTTCTGTCATATTTAGCGACCAATCGCTCACTCGAACACACAGGCGACAAGGCGCGCGACTTGTTTCTCAAGTCCAAACTTCCCACCGACAAACTTGGTCAGATCTGGTAAGCCTCTTTCCATCCTTTCGCGACCCTTGCTCACGCCTGAACTGTAGGAACTTGGCGGACACGCACGAACGAGGCTTTCTCGACGCCACAGACTTTGTCATCGGAATGTTCCTAATCCAGTCTGTCATGTCCAACACACTACACATCATTCCGCCATCACTCCCGCCCGGCCTCTATGAGCAAGCAAGCGGCGGGGCACCTCGCCCTTCGCTCAACTCCCCCCTCCAAGCCCAGTTCACAGGCAATAGCACCGGCTCACGTCCGGGTACCGGTTTAGCCCAACGCGCCGCGAGTCCCATCAGGGCGCAGTTCACTGGCCAGGCTCCGCTCGAGCCTCAGTACACGGGCGGCCAGCAGCGCCGCATCGCGACTCAGTATACCGGACAGTCTCAATTCTCGGCCCAGGCTCCTACTCCGGCTCTTCGGCCTCAAATCACCGGTCAACCATTTGCGATCCCCCAGCCGTTTAATCAACAAAAGTGGGACGTAACGGCAGAAGAGAAAGCCAAATCCGACTCGTTCTTCGCGTCACTCGATACACAGGGGCGTGGGTTTATCGAAGGAGATGTCGCAGTCACATTCATGGTCCAATCTCAGCTCCCAGAGAACATTCTCGCGCAAGTATGGTGGGTAGAGAAGAACGCTCGTCTTGTTTTGGTGGCGCGTGAACTAATCTGGCTTGGTACAGGGACTTGGCTGATCTCAACAAGGACGGGAAGCTCACGCGTGATGGGTTCGCTGTTGCGATGCATCTTATAAATGGAAAGCTTGCCGGGCGTGAGATCCCGGCCGAGCTTCCTCAGTCGCTTATCCCTCCGGGTTTCCGTGCTGGTGTGAATGGATCTTCGGTTTCGCCTGCGCCGCCTGCTGTGCCGGCCCAAAGTACGTGATCCTAGTGATTAGTGTCGGCAGTTCTGACTAGTGTGTAGGCGAGACGCTGCGAGACTTGTGGTCGATTGATGAGCCAGTTCAGACCCCCGCACCAGCGATTCCGACCCCGAACAAAGTCGCATCTCCCCCACCGGCCATACCCGCCCCAACATGTAAGTCTCACCACCGGCCCAGCCTACACAAAACTCATCATACAACACAGCCAAACCCAGTCGCAACCTATTCGACGACGACGAAGACGAAGCACCGGCATCCATCGTCAAAGTCGGCTCACCCGCTCCCGCAACAGCGACCCAAAGCATCGAAATCGCCAACGTCCAAAACCAACTCGCGAGCACCCAACGCGCGCTCGATTCAGCCACTACCGCCCGTACAGCGGCCTCCGCGTCGTCCGAAGCAGCCGCGGCCGAACTCGCACAGCTCAAAGAACAACTCGCACGCGCGTCGGCGGCTCGTGCGTCTGAAGAGACGCATCTCGCCGAAGTGCGCGGGCGCAAGATTCAGCAGGATGCGGATCTGGCCAAGACGCGGGAAGAGCTGATTCGGGCTGAGAGCGAGGCGAGTGCTGTACGGCTTGAGAGGGGTGAGATCGAGGGAAGTGTGTTGAGGGATAAGGAAGAGCTACGGGGTGTGCAGAAAAAGGTCCGGGAGGCGGCGGAAGAGGTGGAAAAGATGAAGGCCGAGGTGGAAAAGGTCAAGCGCGAGGCGAGGCAGGTTAAAGGCTTGCTTGCGATTGCGAGGAAGCAGCTTGCGAGCGGGGAGAGCGAAAAGGCCAAGGTGCGCGCGGAGATCGATGAGGCGAGGAACGAGGTGGATGCTGTGCAAAAGGAGCTCGAGGATGTGGAGAAGCAGGTCGCTGAGGGACACCATGCGTCTGCTCCAGAGATCGTGTCGCCTGCGCCAGTGGTCCCGACTTTGAATGGGAATATCGCTAGCCCGCCGCGGACGGATACGTTGTCTCCTACCCAGGTCGAGCTTCCCGTATCGCGATCTGTTACTCCGGCTATGGCTCCCCAACGGAGCAATAGCACGAACCCCTTTGATCGATTGCGTAACGCGAGTACTGGGGCTGCCTCGCCGGCGTTACCGTTTGCAGATATCTCGGGTGGCGCGTCACCGTTTGTTAATACACCTACCGGCGGGAGCGCTGCACCGTTTGCGAACGCTACCACGACTTCGCCGTTTGGCAATACTCCCACGAGTTCCTCTTTCGACGCTGTATTTGGCGATGCGCCGTTTGGAACAGCCAACGCGACCGATACGCCTTTTACTGGTCTGCAAGATCCCGCCAAGGTCGTCGATCAGCCTCATGCTCATCCCGAAGCAACCACTACTGCACCTCCTGTTCCCGTTCCAGAGCCAGGTACGCACGCGTTGGCAGACGACGAAGATCCGTTTGGTATGGGCGCCGAAGAAGTGTCGTTGGACAAAGGCAAAGACAAAGAGATCGTCGCGGATGAAACTCCCAAGATCGAGGAGGACAAGACTCCATCTGCAGAGCCAGTTAAACCCAAGACGGAAGAAGACCCGGAGCTCGCGGCGGCTGTATCCCAGTTCCCTGCGCTTTCGCAAAACAACAGTCCCGCTCCGGCGCCAGGTTCTACCCTCCCCAACGCGACTCAGTCGGCCAACGATGACTTGCCTCCGTTGACTGAACCGGTTGTAGTGGACGATTCGACGGATGAGGATAGCGATGACGAGCCGCTGGATAAAAAAGCGAAGCGGTTGACTGCACAGAACCTTGGCACTGCTAATGCGGCTCCTCCACCCGCCCCGGTAGCTGAACCTACCCCTGCTCCTGTTGTCGCCTCTCCTGCTCCTGTTGTGGCTGCTCCTGCTGTTAATGCCGCGAGTGCGTTTGATGATGCGTTTGGGTTTTCGGCTAAACCTGCTGCTAGTGGTGCGAATGCGTTTGACGAGGCGTGGAAGGGGTGAGTGGTATAGATTTCGTATATCCAACATAGATTTAACCTTAAGTTTTTACAGATCAAGCACAGGCGAGCCCGGAAAGACCTCTGGTTTCAGTTTCGAAAACTCGTTTGAGGACAACTTTGACTTTGCGGGAAGCCTCGCCAAGGACGGTACAGAGCAGACCCAACCCAAGGCTATCAACACCACTGTTAATGCGTTCACGCCCGCAACTCAGAGCACAGTCTCTCCTTCCGTACCCGGAGCATTCTCATTCGAAGACGCATTCAGGACATCGAGCGCGACGAGCAAGGTCGAGTCCAACCCACCCTCCAAGGGCGTCTCGTTTGACGACGCGTTTGGATTGTCTGGATCTACGTCGGCCAAACCTGCGACGGAACCCAAGCAGTCGTTTGACGCGTTTGGAGCAGCCTTTGCAGCAGGACCTAAGCCTACTACTAGCTCGTCTATCCCCGCGCCGGAACCCGTACCGATCCCGACCCCTATCACAGCCCCCGCTGCCTCTGCCTCGACCGTATCCCGTCCATCGCCGCCCACGTCCCCGACATCAGCTAGCATGAACTCGGGTCGCGGATCGTCCCCGAAGAACAAGCGATCCGAGTCCCCGAAAGCACAGCCACGCCCACGCCTTGAACCTGCCCCAGAGCCCGCACAACGTCACTCCAAGCTGAGCCTCCACTTCCCGTCGTTTGGGCGATCCAAGACGACCAAGGACAAGAACAAGGGGAAGAAAGACAAGGGCGCCAAGGAGCCGATTCCGGACGTTCCGCCCGCTACTGCGAGTTCGTCGTTGTTGGCTTCGCCGCCGATGCCTGGGAACGGAGCTGCTACGCCGGCGGTGGATGATGATGTCGAGGCTGTCAAGACGCTGTGTGGGATGGGATTCTCGCGTACGCAGGCGGTGAATGCGCTCGAGACGCATGGGTATGATGTGCAGAAGGCTTTGAACAGTTTGTTGTCGTAGATTCGGGACAGAAGGGATACGGTGGAGAAAATGATTGGGAGGACGGGAGTAATCGACGAGCTAGGGGTTATTGGTGGGATGGAAGTAATATGACGAGATGGGAGTAATCACCAGGGCGAGAGTAGCTGCCCGACGGACGATTTTGTTGAGTTTTCTACCTTATCTTTTTTTTGTCTGTTTTTCGGCTGTGTTGCCTTATCGCCCCCTCTACCACACCACTAAAGTTTTCTCTCCAAATACCCTCTGCCACTCGTTTTGTCTCGTTTTTTTGTGTTTGCTGTTGTGAGATGCTGGAAGTTAATGTGGCGCTTTTTGCCTGGTCAAAGAATACAATCTTTTTGTCTTGCTTTTTCTTAATGCGTGCGGAAGTGAGGTAACAGTGCTGTATTTCATCCATACTAGTGCGTAGTGTTTACCGTCAGCTGTTCAGCTAATCATTAAGCCACCTCGGTCGACGCCTTTTCCAACTTTTCAATTTCAGCCCAAATACGAGCCCACCTTCCGCCCTGCCATTCGGTCATAATCTTCCACTGCGGCGTATCTCCCCCCTCGGCACGTCGCAGCCAAAAGATTGCCCCACCAATCGCAAAATCCGTAAACGAGATCCGGTTGCCCATCACAAACGGACCATCCTCACCGGGACCTTTGTTGTAGTCCAGTTTCTTGCCAAACTCGTCCCACTTGTCATGGATCTCGCCCATCTTTTTCGAACCGCTCAGCGCGGGATCCTCGCTCATCCTCTTGATGTATTGTTCGCGAGTGCTAGCAAAGTATTCGTGACCACGGTCGTCCAAAAAGCCGGGTTTGGCGACGGACAGAAGTGTGAATGGGAACAGGGAATAGCCAACTTCGTTCATAAAGAGGTCAGAGGTGATCTTTTGTAGCGCACGTGTGCCGGGTGGGAAGATGGCCGGGTATTTCGGAGCTGGATACTTGTCATCGAGGTAAACTGCTATTTCGAAGGATTCGACGATATAGGTCGGTTTGCCGTCCGGGTCGCTCGACGGATCTGCTATCACTAGGGAAGACATTAATATTTTGTAGACAGTGGATAGCGGTACAGAGAGCTTACTTGGCAGCGTATACCGAGGGAATGTTGGTGAAGTGGGCGGGAAACCCAGCCCTTTGAGCAACGGCTCAATGTCAGGGTATGATATGTATTTAACACGGAATGGTAGGCCTTTGTAAATCAGTGAGAGCCTAACAGTGGGGGTTCGATTTCAGCAGCAGATAGTGGGGTATATGCGCGGCTAACGGACCTCGTTTTGTACGTGTTAGGAGACCATGAGCCCTCAGTGGCCATGATATCGTAGAAGATAATAGGATTCTCTTTAGTCGC